>JASVEL010005939.1:0-66522 GCA_032618575.1 Nicotiana noctiflora
TGCACTAGACAGAGCAACCACATTTTGTTTCTTGCTCTTCCAGGACACCAAATTTCCTCCTATCAAGACACAATACCCCGACGTAGAACGTCTATCAGAAGGTGATCCTGCTCAATCAGCATCTGAGTATCCAACGATCTGGTCATGGCCTTTATCCTAAAACAATAAACCTTTGTCTGGAGCTGATTTTATATACCGAAGAACGCAAACAACTGCATCCCAATGACTATCACACGGCGAATCCATAAACTGACTCACAACACTCACAGAAAAGGAAATGCCAGGTCTTGTCACTGTAAGGTAATTTAATTTACCAACCAACCGTCTATATCTTGCAGGATCGCTAAGAGGCTCCCCTGTCCTGGCATAAGTTTAGAATTCGGATCCATCGGGGTGTCAACCGGTCTACAACCTGTCATTCCTGTCTCTTCAAGAATATCTAAGGCATACTTTCGTTGTGAGATAACAACACCTGAGCTAGACTGAGCAACCTCAATACCTAGAAAATACTTTAGTTTGCCCAGATCCTTAGTCTAAAAGTGTTGTAAGAGATGTTGTTTCAATTTAGTAATATAATCCTGGTCATTGCCAATAATAACAATGTTGTCAACATAGACCACCAGATAAATACAGAGACTCGAGGCAGAATGCCGATAGAATACAGAGTGATCAGCTTCACTCTGAGTCATGCCAAATTTCTGGATAACTGTGCTAAATTTACCAAACCAGGCTCGAGGAGACTGCTTTAGACCATAAAGTGTCCGAAGCAAGCGACATACAAGGCCACGAGACTTCCCCTGAGCAACAAACCCAGGTGGTTGCTCCATATAAACTTCATCCTCAAGGTCACCGTGTAAAAAAACATTCTTAATGTCCAGCTGATAGAGAGGCCAATGGCGAACAACAGCCATGGATAGAAAAAGGCGGACTGATGCTATCTTAGCCACAGGAAAGAAGGTATCACTGTAATCGAGCCCAAATATCTAAGTAACATAATCATTTTTGGGTGGGCGGCCATGTGAAGAATAGCATACATCACGAGTGTGTCCAAGTTTATGACAATAAGAGCACTTAGGTCTAGATCTTCCAAAACGACCTCCTCCTCGTCTATTTTCCATAGTATGAGATGCCCGATTGTCCACTAATTGGGATACGAGGACAGATGAGTCAAGTGTCTGTGATGAGCTCACTGGGTGACTAGGTGCTGCAGCAAGGCGAAGTAATCGACAGAATAATTCATCAACTGACGGTTGGACTAGCCAAAATCTGGTCACGTACTGAATCTAAGGTCATTAGGGAGTCCAGCGAGTGTAACAACTAGAAACATCTTTTGTTGTTGCTCTTGTTGCTTTTCAATACTAGCAGAAACTGGAATCAATGTCTCAAATTCTTCTATGACTGCCTGAACTTGTCCCAGGTAAGTAGACATATCCAATTCATGTTTCTTCAAGATTGTCATTCGCGATATTACATCATAGAAACGAGATATGTCACTAGTGTATAGATTATGAGGCTTTTCCCAAACTAAATAACATATCTGGAATGGACGGAACAAGGACATCAACTTGGAATCAATAGATTGCCACAGGATACTAAATAACTGAGTATCGACCTTCTCCCACTGCATTTTGGTCTTTTCATCACCTTCGCTAGCCTTTTTTGTTAAATGATCTTGAACTCCTTGACCTTTACACCACAACTCGACCGATGAAGCCCAAGCTAAGTAGTATGAACCTCCGACTAAAGGTTCTGAGGTAATCATAACATCGGAACTGCCAGAACCCGGGTTTCTAGACCCGAAAGCATTGACTCTCAAAGACATCGTTGGATTATCACCAAATAGCCGAAAGAATCAACTAACAACTCGCTGAAAGCAGACGAAGGAAACTGTTTTTTTTCTCACCGGAAAAGTACTGTCCACGCCGGAAAAATCACAAAGTGCTCGGAATTTGACTTTAACTGGATGGATAGGCTCAGAAAAAACTAGGCGAAGACACTGTCCAAAAGAAAAATTTTGAAAATCTGGTCAGAACAGCCCTCACGCGTCGGCGCGTGGGACAGACACGTCGCCGGCGGTAGAACTCCGGCGGGCGCGTGGGGGTGCGTGGAAGGGTTTTTTTCAGGTGAAGTTTTCTTTGGTTTGGTCGGAATTCTCTCGCGGACCTTGGAGGTGTTGATTTTGCACAACACTGATAAATAATGACTTTGATGTAAAAAGTCACTTAGGTCAGCGGAAAATTGCACGGTGACGACGGATTTCTTCCCGGATGTCGTTGGAATGAAGCACAACGATAAATATCTCACCAACGCTCTGATACCATGTGAGAAAGCACGGGAGAAAAATATATTATTGATGTGTTTCATATGTTACAATAAGCCCTATAGATACACACACAACATGTCCTACTCCTAATATATATTGGATTAGGGTTATTTATTTACTCCTATTTACATTAGTATTCTAACATATACTAAGCCAAGATGTATTATTATGCAGACATCCAGGGAACTCCTATGAGCATCTAGCAATCTCTTTTCAACATACTTTTTAGCCTCGATTGCTCAGATTGAAAATTCTGGCAGTATTGATAGCATGACTTAAGTAATAACTCTTAAATGGTAACCCTTAGGGGTTGGCCCGGTGGCAATTGACTTGAGCCTTGGGGTTTGCTCCCTTTCAAGGTCTCAAGTTCGAAACCCACTGGGTGCAAACAATTTCTGGGGACCATCGGACTGGGTAAAACCTAAATTAACCATGGTGCACTTGCGGGAAACTCCTTGCCGAGGGCCCGTACACCCCCGAGATTAGTCGGGGCTCATAGAGACTCGGACCTCCGGTGCAAATAAAAAAATAAAACTCTTAAATGGTCATTTTCCTGGTATTCTCTTTTAGCTAATTACTGGAAAACATGTTGTAATCGATGATCCCTCGTAGAGAAAATGTAAAAGTTGTTTACTAGATTTGCAGCGAGTAGAGATATGGCTCTGCCTTTTTCATCCTTTAAAATAAATAATCGGAGTTTTAATTCACAAAAGCACCAAAAAGGTGCTTATACGTACAAGTCAAAAACTCAGGCTCCTTCCTTAAAAGTCTAGGGAGCTGAGGATCTCAAGTGGGCACGTTAACATCAAATATCTGTCATTTTACACCAAAAAGCAAAAAAATTTGCAAACATGAATATCTAATTTTGTGATATTTGATTGGCTAAACCTTCAACATATCTAATAGTCCTCTCTTGCTAAATACCCAAAAGATGCAGGCTGGGATAGTGAACTATATCTTCCTGTCTCCTCTTCCCAGCTACCTTCAAGTCCAGCTCCATAGTCAAAAACTCAGGCTCCTTCCTTAAAAGTCTAGGGAGCTGAGGATCTCAAGTGGCACGTTAACATCAAATATCTGTCATTTTACACCAAAAAGCAAAAAAATTTGCAAACATGAATATCTAATTTTGTGATATTTGATTGGCTAAACCTTCAACATATCTAATAGTCCTCTCTTGCTAAATACCCAAAAGATGCAGGCTGGGATAGTGAACTATATCTTCCTGTCTCCTCTTCCCAGCTACCTTCAAGTCCAGCTCCATAGTCAAAAACTCAGGCTCCTTCCTTAAAAGTCTAGGGAGCTGAGGATCTCAAGTGGCACGTTAACATCAAATATCTGTCATTTTACACCAAAAAGCAAAAAAAATTGCAAACATGAATATCTAACTTTGTGATATTTGATTGGCTAAACCTTCAAAATATCTAATAGTCCTCTCTTGCTAAATACCCAAAAGATGCAGGCTGGGATAGTGAACTATATCTTCCTGTCCCCTCTTCCCAGCTACCTTCAAGTCCAGCTCCATAACAGCTCCTTCAATGCCTAGCCAATTGTTTAGATTGTACAGACTGAAAAACATGCTCCAAAGGCCAGGCAGTGTATGAACAAGTGATTTATCTCTCCTTCACTGCCTTCACATATGAAAAATCTATTGCACATTATCATACCCCTTCTTGGTAAATATATTGAGTTAGACAAGTATCATGTGCCCTAATCCAGCAAAAGTCTGCCACCTTGGGAGTTCCACCGACTTTCTAGATTATCTTCCAAGGCCACTGTGATGGACCATTTTAATCTGTGGTTAATATTTCATAACCATATCTGACAGAGTACATTCCATCTCTTTGATGTCTCTCCCACGTTTCCTCCTGGTATATCAGCATCTTCTAGCATTCTCATAAATTCAGATGCTTCCTATCTCGAAAGTTCTCTTAAGTCTGCTCCCCCAGCATTGTGCAACTGATGCATCGGGGTTGACTACCAAACCATACAAGTCTAGGAACTGCTCTTCAAAGGAATATGGTCAATCCAGGCACCTTGCTTGAATCTTAACTTCTGCTATTCCCCCACCAAGAAGCAGGTGGTTGCAACATAAAACCTTCCATTCTTCCAGAGACTAGTCCCACAGGATCCTATGACAGGTTAGCTGACCAACAGCCCTTCGGCACTCACTGTTGACCTGTTTCCACAGTAGTTTTCCTTCCAAATTATACTTCTGCAGCCATGTACTTGGAGCTGTAACACCTAAACCTCCGTTAACTAAGGGGAAAATAATCTTTACCTTATTGCCTTTCCAGGAAATATTTCTAGTTTGTTGTTATTCTGTCCATTGTTTCTCCTACTTTAAAGTGAGGGGTAAGAGTGACATTACATGCGTTGGCAAACAATCTATCACTCTACTTATATGTCTAGCACACTGTCATTCTTGTCAAGTACTTCATAAATTTGACTTACACTCTTTCAACTAAAAGAAGGCACTAATGATTTCTGCGAAGTTACATGGCAATATGAAACCATTACTCCCACAAGAATTAGTAACATCTTCACAGAGCAAAAACTAGATTAACTATGTAATAAATTGTACCTGACGATGTGAAGGTGGCTATACCTTCAGATCTTCTTGGCTTAAGTGTCATCTCTATTTTCTCCATTATGAGATCAATATAGCACATTACTAAGTTCCTTGTTTTGTTTTTTTCCATTTTGTAACAAGAAGGCACATTCATTGATTGGAGTTTACGTGATGGTAAGAGGATTCAGTTTATGTTGGTCCTCAAAACAACAAAGCAAAATAATTTGTCCTGGTTGAGAAGCAAGGATTTAATCTCCCTGTTTCACCTTTTTACTGCAATGTACTTTTACTTCTTCCAGATGATACCACTAACAAAGTTGATATGACTTTCTCAAAGGGGTTATATTATCAAATCAATAAATTTAAATAGTTCTGTCCTTGTATTTTGCAACAGCACTAAATTAAAAACGTTGCAACTTTCAGAACAACAAATATGCTAATCAAATAAATTGGTGGTCATCATGTTCTTATGTAGTATCCTTTGCAAATTGCAAGTTTATTTAAACAAGAAATAGCAGTTGCAGAAAATGAGCATCATAAGCGTTACTGAAGCAAGACAGTTATGAACAAAGGGAAGACTTTTTGCGTCCTTAAAGTGATGATCGTAAAAAATAAGTATCTAATTTCCCATTCCTAACCCCCAACCTCATTCGTACCCCTCAAGAATGATATCCATAAGGCTATGTGCATGTCTCAGATGCTGCCCTACGTTTTGTTCCATTGCAAAAGAAATACAAAATCTATTGTCACTACCCATGGTAGTGTGGTACTAATCTTTTGGGCATACTCATTTATATCTATGTTACATGGAATCAACTTCGAATATGTATCCAGTATAGATATCTTTAAGTATCAGCTATGGGTTATAAGCATCAGGTACAAGACTTTGCTAATTTTAGTATGACGAATTCATATAAAGTATCCACACTCATGTCGCACTCGTTCAACATAGCTACATCAAGGCAAAATAAGATCATGCAACATAAGTTTATCTTCTTAAAAACATTGCATCAGTGAAAAATAGCTAATGAAGATGGTATTTAATTCCTGCGATTGTAGATAAAAGAGATTGCACCTTGAATGACGAGTATAGAAGAATCCCAGCCAAAAGTAGGTTAACTGCCTCAAATTTCTGAAATGACAGAAAGATAAACGTGAAAAAAAGTTTTGAATGCGTACTTCTCTGGTAGGAGGATATACTTGGAAGCTGGAACTTCTGCATGTTCGTGTAATTACATGTTTCTGTAAAACAATTAGCAGCCAACCTGCAGGGTCGCTGTTCCTAGCAGTATGATAGACAATCGGAAGATTATGGCACCAGCAATTCCATATGAGAGCACTCGGTTCTGTACACCCAATATGCGGATTCGCATCATGAACAAGGTGTCATAAATGACAAATAGAATCATTGCGCAGTTTATATAAAGTAAAAGTAGGGCCAGAATGAACACAATGTGGTGAAGTGCAGAAAAGATAAGCACAGCACCTGATACATAAGTGGCACTTTGAAATATTTGAATATCAGAACAAATACAAATAAATTGTCCACTGACAAACTTTGCTCCAGCAGATACCTGAAAATATATAGCTAAAACCAGTAAATCTAGAAACAGTCAAGCCTAGAAAACACTGGAACTTGATAGGAAAAAATTAGTAAACCCAGGAAAGGGAACACATTAGTAAGGTTGAGTAATAGAGAAAAATCAAACAACTCAGATCAATCCCGAGTAAAAATCAATCAATCCTCAGGGCAATCCAGTGCTAAAAGCCTAAAACATTAACAATTTTTATTGTTTTGTTTGGATTTAGTCCTCTCCACAGTAAGGTACTTCTTACTTGACTATGATTAGAGTCTCACTACTGACCAACGGCAATGCGAGACACCGGTAATACAACTACTCTTTTCCCAGTCAAACATGTAAACCTATTCTGGCACAGTTAATAACTCCAAGATAGAACATTGCTTTAGGCTGACTCCTTATCAGCTGTTTGTGGGCCACACCCCTGAATGACCTCTCAAACTCCTTAGCTAGGTTTCAAATCAACAAAACATTGCTCTGTTTGATACCCTAGAATGAGATCTTTGACTTTGAATTAAAGAATCTTTGGCCTACTTCCACTTCTTAGGATGAGCCCAAATACATCAGTCTCTCTCACTGAAATACATTGTCAAATTACTCTCTCCATCCAAATTTATGTGGCACCAATTGACTTGGTACGGAGTTTAAGAAATAAAGGAAAACTTTTAAAACTAGTGTTCTAAAACAAGCCTTAGATATTTGCGTGGCTATAAATCATCTCATTAAGGGTATAACGAAAAATTTCAAGTTAACTTTGGTTCTAAATATGGAAAAGATGACATTATTTTTGGGATAGACTAAAATAAAAAGAGCACCACATAAATTGGAACATGGGGATTACTATTCTACCTGGTCACTACCACATTGCCTAGTAAAAATTCAGTAAAGATCTGCAAAGGTAATGTATATTTAGAAGTTGTAAGAGACCCCACCCTTCTCAAACAATATTTCTCCTATTCTCTGCTCTCCATAAATTTTTCAAAGTTCTTCTTGTTGCGGAAGCCAAATGTATATAGTGTGAATGAGTCACAACTACTATACCAAAAATTATGGCAGCCACCAAATAATAAATAAGACAATAAAACAACAATATAAAGAACACCAGAATTTACGAGGTTCGGCTAATTTTGCCTACTCCTCGGACACAACCAATATTTTATTCCACTCCAAATACAAGTGAAATAATACTAAAGAGAGAAGATACAAATGCCTTGAGAAGATAAGAAGGCAAATGAGAGGTGTGTCTAAATCCTAAACATTAGGCCTTCTTTTATAGGGAAAATTCCCATCTAATTTTGCTAACCCACCGATGTGGGATGATGAAAATTTGACATTTCAACAAATCTCCACCTTGACAAAATTTCACATCTTCAATTTTCTCTCTATAACAAACTTTGGTTGTGTCTTCATCTTCAATCGTCAGTGTTCAAAAATGTTGATCAAATCCAAACAATGTTGAAACTTGATCGCAGTCACCACCTTTGTCAGCATATCAGCAGGATTCTCCGTAGTATGAATTTTCTTCACCGTAACTCCACCTTCTTCTATGATTTCTCGTACGAAGTGATACCGAACATCAATGTGCTTCGTCCTTGCATGATAAACTTGGTTCTTCGCTAATTGAATAGCACTTTGACTATCACAAAAAATTGTGATACCTTTTTGTTCAACACCAAGCTCCTTTAGCAATCCTTGAAGCCAAATTGCCTCCTTCACAGCCTATGTAATAGCCATGTACTCTGCCTCTGTTGTAGACAAAGCAACTGTTGACTGCAAAGTAGACTTCCAACTAACCGGTGCCTTTGCAAAAGTAAACACATAACCAGTAGTTGATCTTCGTTTGTCCAGATCACCCGCAAAATCTGAGTCACAATATCCAACTACAGACTCATTGTCTTCCTGCTCAAAAATTAACCCGACATCTACGGTATTATGAATATACCGTAGAATCCACTTCACAGCTTGCCAATGCTCCTTTCCCGGATTATGCATATATCTGCTAATAACTCCAACAGCTTGTGAAATGTCAGGTCTCGTACGGACCATTGCATACATCAAGCTACCAACAGCATTTGTGTATGGTACCTTTGACATATACTCTCGTTCAGCTTCATCCAATGACGACATAGTAGTACTTAGCTTAAAATGGGGAGCAAGTGGAGTACTAACTGGCTTAGTCTTGTCATCCATGCCAAAACGTTGTAGTACTCTCTTCAAATATTCTTTCTGAGATAAACAAAGTTTCTTCGAACGTCTATCTCTTATTATCTCCATGCCAAGAATTTTCTTTGCCTCACCCAAATCCTTCATCTCGAACTCCTTCTTCAGTTGAATCTTCAACTTATCAATTTCTTCCGAATTCTTGGAAGCTATCAACATATCATCAACATATAGGAGAAGATATATAAAGGAACCATTTTTAAGCCTGCGCAAATACACACAATGATCGTATTTGCTTCTCTTGTACCCTTGCTGCAACATAAACTTGTCAAATCGCTTGTACCATTGTCTAGAAGATTGTTTCAATCCGTACAATGATTTTTCAAGTTTGCACACCATATTTTCCTTACCAGCAACTTTGAATCCTTCTGGCTGAGTCATGTAGATTTCCTCCTCCAAGTTTCCATGTAAAAACGCAGGTTTTACATCCATCTGAACTAGTTCCAAATCCAATTGTGCTACCAAAGCCAACATAATTCGAATGGATGAATGTTTTACAACTGGAGAAAATACTTCATTATAATCAATTCCCTCCTTTTGAGCATATCCTTTGGCCACCAACCTTGCTTTGTAGCGAACATCTTCTTGATTAGGAAATCCTTCTTTCTTTGCAAATACCCATTTGCACCCAATTGCTTTCTTTCCCTTCGGGAGATTGGCCAATCTCCATGTATGATTCTGATGAAGGGACCGTAATTCATCATTCATGGCAATCCTCCACTTATCTTCTTCTGAACTTTGGACTGCATCTTTATAAGTGGTGGGAACATCATCAGCTGCAATTGCGGTTGCACAAGCAACTGTCTCTATAAAACGAACAGGTTTCATAATTTTTCTTTTTGGCCTGCTGATTGCTATTAATTCAAGTTGTTGTTGAGGTTCCCGAGTTGGAATCTCCTCTACTGGCTCTCCTTCCAGAGGATAATCTTCATTTGTTTCCTCCTATGCTTCTTGTGTAGGAAAAATAAATTTTCCCTCAAACTCCACCTGCTTAGAAGCACCATCATCTTGTTTGGTATCTTCATTTGTTACCTTGTTTACCATAGAAGATTCATCGAAGGTAACATCCTTGCTGAATATTACTTTCTTTGTCATAGGACACCATAAGCGATGTCCTTTGACTCCAGAAGTAATCCCCATAAAAATAGCCTTCTTTGCCCTTGGATCCAATTTTGACTCCGTCACATGATAATATGCAGTTGAGCCAAATACGTGCAAAGAGTCATAATCTACAGCAAGCTTTCCATACCATTTTTCAAATGGTGTCTTGCCATAAATAGCAGCAGATGGTAAGCGATTAATGAGGTGGCATGCATATGTAATTGCCTCGGCCCAAAATTCTTTGCCCAAGCCAGCATTGGACAACATACACCGTACCTTCTCCAGCAAGGTCCGGTTCATGCGTTCTGCCACTCCATTCTGTTGTGGTGTATGTCTCACAGTGAAGTGTCGGACGATGCCATCATTTTCACAGACCTTATTGAAATGATCATTTTTGTATTCACCTCCATTGTCTGTGCGAATACACTTGATCCTCCCGCCCGTTTGATTCTCCACCATCGTCTTCCATTTGAGAAAAATTCCCAGCACTTCATCTTTGCTCTTCATTGCATACACCCATACTCTTCGGGAAAAATCATCAACAAAGGTCACAAAATAGTGCTTCCCACCCAATGAAGGTGTTTTGGAAGGACCCCAAACATCAGAGTGTACATAATCCAAAATGCCTTTAGTATTATGGATTGATGTACCAAATTTAACCCTTGTTTGTTTCCCTTTGACACAATGCTCGCAAAACTCCAAATTGCAAGCCTTTAACCCTTTCAACAATCCTTGATCTGATAGAGTTTTCAAGGATTTTCCTCCAGCATGTCCCAAGCGCATGTGCCATAGCCTGGTTGCTTCTGCATCTTTGTTGTCACTGGATGTTACTGTCGCTGTCCCAATAACCGTACTACCGAGATAACGGTACATGTTATTGTTCTTCCGATTGGCCTTCATTACCACTAGTGCACCGGAACATACTCTCATCACTCCATTTTCTGCAATAATTTTGAACCCTTTTGATTCCGGGGCTCCCACAGAGATGAGATTTTTCTTCAAACCCGGTACATATCGAACATCTATTAATGTTTCTGATCATTCCATCATGGTTCCTTAATCGTATTGAACCAATTCCATATAAGGTAAGAGGGCTGTTATCCGCTGTTTGGACGACTCCATATTCTCCTTCTTGAAAGTCCACAAACCAATCCCTGTTGGGACACATATGATAGCTACAAGTCGAATCCATCAACCATATGTCTGATGACGTTGACGGCTCCGTTGTAACTAATGAGAAATCCGAATCATCACAATCAGCAACATTTGAATCCATAATGGCCTTTCCATTGTTATGTTTGGCCTTATTATTCAACTTCGGACAGTCTTTCTTCCAGTGCCCCTTTTCTCGACAAAAGGCACATTCATCTTTGCTGGGTTTAGATCTTGACTTAGATCTTCCTTTCCTTGTCCTCGTTTGATTTTGAGGACGACCCATCACGAACAGTGCTTCTCCTTCTCCGCCCTTCCGTTTTTCTCGCTTTATTTGTTCAAAGCTGTATAAAGCCGAACAAACTTCTCTGAGAGAAACTTCGTCATTTCCATGGAGTAGAGTAGTTTCAAGGTGCTCATACTCGTCAGGAAGTGACGCCAACAACATCAAGGCCAAGTCACCATCATCATAAGTTGTATCCATATTTTGCAAATCCGTGACCAACTTATTGAAACTGGTGATATGTTCATTCATCGTGGTACCAGGAACATAGGTGAAGTGAAACAGTCTCTTCTTCATGTACAATTTATTTTGATTGTTTTTCTTCAAAAATTTATCCTCCAGTGCTTTCCATAATTTACTTGCAGAAGTTTCCTTTGTGTATGGATATTTCTGCTCTCTAGCAAGGTAGGATCGAATGGTACCGCAAGCAACACGGTTGATAATTCTCCAATCTTCTTCTCCAATACCATCTGGTCTCTTTTCTTCAATAGCAAGATCTAGCCCTTGTTGAAAAAGGACATCTAGAACCTCGCCTTGCCACATCCCAAAATGTCCGGACCCGTCAAAAATTTCTACCGCAAATTTCGCGTTTGACACAATTCTTGTCATAAGCGAAGATGCCAATGATGACGTATTGCTGACACTTGATGTAGATTCTTCTTGTTTATTGTCTCCCATCTTTGACATAAATATTATTTAATAGCTGACGACACAAATCAAGATTATTTCCTTTCTGATGTGGAAGATCAGACTAAGCTGCAACCAGAGAGCATACCGAGAAAGAACCTTGACTCAGTTACCAAGATAAATCTTTTCTGATGTGGAAGATCAGACTACGCTGCAACCACAGAGCATACCGAGATAATACCTTGGCTCTGATACCGATTGTTGCGGAAGCCAAATGTATATAGTGTGAATGAGTCACAACTACTATACCAAAAATTATGGCAACCACCAAATAATAAATAAGACAATAAAACAACAATAAAAGGAACACCAGAATTTACGAGGTTCGGCTAATTTTACCTACTCCTCGGACACAACCAATATTTTATTCCACTCCAAATACAAGTGAAATAATACTAAAGAGAGAAGATACAAATGCCTTGAGAAGATAAGAAGGCAAATGAGAGGTGTGTCTAAATCCTAAACATTAGGCCTTCTTTTATAGGGAAAATTCCCATCTAATTTTGCTAACCCACCGATGTGGGATGATGAAAATTTGACATTTCAACACTTCTCACTTGAATCATGGAGATAATATATAGTGGCAATTCTAAATAGCATTATAGTTTTGCTATCATTTTGCATTTACAAATAATTTTCAAGTACTCTGCATTCCGTAGAGGCAATCAGCACCAGACTTTAGCTTTAAACAACAAAGAACTTCAAGTATCTCCAAAATATATTGGCTTAAATCTTCAATGTACTGATAAAAGTAGTTTGACACTTTTTTTATAGAAGAAAAGTAGTTTAACTCTTTACCCAGCGAAAAATTCAGATGCCTTGCCAACTCCATCAGTGAACCCTACGCCAACACCAAATGCCACAGCTGAAAGAACCTATATAAATCCATCACTATATTTCCCTCAATTTAGATTGCTTTAGATCAGTATGACAAAAAATAAATGTTGTTATGACCATAGCAAGGAATTACTTACACACAAGGCAACCGTTCTGACAGAAGATACATAATTGTCAGACCCTTGAGTTCTTTCTTCTGCTTCATCAACAGCAGATGTATTATGAGACCCCTCAATGTTGCTGGTAACATTATGTGACTGTGATGACGAAGTCTCCTCTGCAGAATTAATTTTTGCCAGCCACATTACATTTGAACAGAAAAGGATTAACAATACATGACCTTTGAACACGCTTAAAAACTTCTCAAGAAAGATGGACATCATTTATCCTTTTTTCTATAGTTTTTCATTTTAGCTGGATAGTAAGTTGAAACCATTTTGGTAAACTTTTGTGATTTTTTTTTTTTTGCTTTTTGATGACCGAGAAATCCCTTTGTGGCGAACTCTGAGGACCAACCGCAACTTTGAAACTCGGGGATAATGAGCCAGCCCATCTAAACTTCACGACTTGAATACCAGGCTTAGTGCCTAAGTCACTAGTCCTTTCAACCTTTGCCAGTTAAACAATGCACTAGGGCCGAAACCATTTTGGTATAATTAACCAATGGAGATCAAATAAAAATGATTAGGTGGGGAAGATATATAATGGATAACTACGATAGAGCTTGATGGTGAACATGGATTCATTACTTTGGTAATTAAATGGTGACGGAGACTTGGACGAAATTCCCCCTTTTTTTCTTCTTACCAGAGTGGCGGTGGGGGTTATGTTTATATAAATCAACCTTGGAAACAAGGATAAAATGGCAGCACGGTGCACTAAGTTATAGCTATGCGCGGGGTCCAGGAAGGGATCGGATCACAAGGGTCTATTGCACGCAGCCTTACCCTGCATTTGTGCAAGAGGTTGTTTCCACGGCTCGAACTCGTCACCTCCCGGTCACATGGCAATAACTTTACCAGTTAGGCCAAGCCTCCCCTTCTTTGAAACAAGGGTATATAACATTTCAACTAACTTTAGAACAGGAGTGTATGGTAATAGTTCATGAATCCAGAAATATTTGCAGAATGTTTTCTTTTCACTTGTACGACGCGGTTCAGACTAACAGAAAAGAGACTCAACATGTCCTAAGCAAAACTAACTGAACGTCGATAAACATTATACTATGGTGTTAGGAAATTCCACATCAACAGAACTTCACAAAATATGATATTTTATCAGCATAACAGTCGAATTCCAAATCCTTACCATTTCGTTTCCCTTAACTAAGTTTCTTTTCTTTTTTTCATAAGAAAACAACATGTACAGTAATTCTAACCAGCAGTAGATGATTCTTCCCCTTGTTCGGATTTTCTCAAGCAGGAAATGGCCACACTAAATCTACGTCTGCAATTACAGCCAACTGCAAAAAAAGTAGAAACTTTAATACGAAATTCAATGTCAAAGAAAATAGTAGTATTCATTAACACATTAGCATTATACCTAAATTGGGTGGTGGAGAGCGAAAAGGAGCTAATTTGAAATGAACCCATTTTGGGTATGTAGCAGGCGAAGGGATTGGAGAAATCCTGAGCGAGCTGGAAATGAACTTAGGAGGGGATTGAGTAGTGTTGTTATAGAGTAGTACAGGAGCCAATTTCATGGCTTTAACTTTGATGGAAACTATCTGAAAAGGATTTTTCTGGTTCAAGAATGGAACTGGTTTTGCAGCCCCGTTTACAATTACAGGTACGAAATTGACCACAATTCCCAGATCGTCCACCGATATAAGATAGACAGGGTATGTAAATAATTAGATTACAATACTGAGATTGTAATTCCAAAAAAAAAAAAATGAAATAGAAAGTGTTGTCCAATAATACACAAAAACCAAATCAAAATTTATCAAATTGCTAATTCCTTATCAAAAGTTAAAATAGTCCAACCCCGATACATACCACGTGAGATTTTTTATTCAAATTGTTTGACTCGAAAGGAAGCAATTACTTTACAAGTGAATACAATCAAAATAAATTAAATGTAAATCATACTCGAAGATAATGAGATATAGAAATATGTATTATGTTTGTTATTGCTTTCAATAAATTGGATGTTCGAGAGAGTAAAAGAAAAACAGAGAGAGAAAGCTTATTCCAGAAAAAGATTAGATGTCTTTACAATATTGGGATCCTCATTTATATAATAGGTGAACTCCCTTGAAATAATAAAATAATACAGAGATAGGTCACGTACTTTCGAAGAGACGACGAGACCTAGAGGTATATTTCAACCCGACATTCTTAGGTCGTACTCTCATTTCGGCTATTGCTTAGTCGTATGTCGTTACTACCATAGTGGGCAGAATTTGACCTCATACACTTAGTCCCTCTATTCGTCGGTGACATAACGAAGTGCGTCTCCGATGGACAGAATCATGAACCTTGTTCTAGGAGAATTTGACGATGCTCGGGAGGACGACGTGAAGGGGTGATCATTTGAATTTATTGAAATATTGACGCGCAATCCCTTCCCTAAAGTGGCGTCATCATACACATGTGTCATCGTCATGCGTATTCCCGAGGAAATACAAAAGGTGTTCTGATGCTCGGTTTCCCGTGTTGTTTGGACCTTGCCTCTTCGCTAACGTAATCCAGCTTTAGATCGTCAGCAAACGTTTCCCGACTATCTAAGAAAACACTTCCTTTCTCCGAAAACCCATCGTTTCTCTGAAAGTACACTTTTGGTTGTGTCGTACACCGCTCCCTAAATGGAAATCATGGCAAAACCTAAATTGGATAGCAATCCGGGGGCTCGTGATAATAAGTTATCTGACGTGCCGCCTCCATCCGGCGGTGATGAGGGAGAGAGGGGAGGACCTCACCTCTCTTACTATGGATAACGTGCTTCCGATGCAACTTTTTATAAGAAGGGACTTCCAATTGAATTCTCCCGAGTAACCTTTGAAGAAATTCGAGTTAACGCAAGATGATTTAGATAATCTTCGCATGTCGTTCGGTATACCCGCTTACGTGGAGATGGTCTTAGCGGGAGCGGATTACGCGAACGCCTACAGACCGGGATACTGTGCATTTTACGAATATCCTTTTTTAATCGTTTATGGCCTTCCCATTTTTCCTTTGGCGGAAGAGCTTTTGCCGTTTTTACAACATGTGTCCCACCCAACTTACTCCGTACACCTTAAAGATATGTAGGATAACGTCTACATATGCGAAGCTGGCTGGGTGAGAGACCTTTGTCCACCACCTTTTGCAGCTATTCAGCGCCGACTACCTAAGGGGTACCATGTTGCACCTGAAGAATCGTGGCTCGAAGGGGCTGGTCGTGCAGACCGATGATCGGGCTAACCATGGTTATTGGCATAGGTACTTCTTTATCAGAATGGAGCACCTGGTATCTAATCTCGTCGGGTTCCCAGAGAGGTGGAATTCGAAATGTAAGTATTCCCACCCGTCGAGTTATTTATCGTATATGACCTTAACGGTTCCGGTCATACCATTGTTATGATTTTTCCTGTTATTTTGCAGCAATAGCTCACACTCCCCGGTTCATTACTGATATCAAGTAGTGGGTAGCTGGTTTGCTTCCTTTCGCGGAAGAAACCCGCATATGGTCTAAGTTCTTGAACGCTACGCGCCCGCGGGCCCTTTAGGTATTTCTTCGACTTTAATCAGTCGCTTCCACAAACTTCGTCAACCATACTATTTGTATTGATAGGTCGAAGTGCTCCTAAGGAGAAGGCGACGGTATCCACCTCCTCCCGATCAGATGTTAGCCCGAATGTGCAGGAGATACTTTGTGCATCTGTCAGGGAGGGGGTGCCATAGTTTCTTTACAAGAGGTTGCTCCTGCGGAGGTGGCTACGAGTGAAGTGAGACCGTCGATGTCATCTCCGCAACCTGTGGATGAGACTTCCAAGGGCGAGGAGCCTGAGGAGAGAAAAAGGCGGAGGCTTGAAATGGGTAAGGCGGTGGTGACTGGGGATGAAAGGAGTGACATGCCTCGCCAAACAACTAGACTCGTCTTCATGGCCGACGACATTCGTTCAGGGAGGCCGGCCCACCAGGTAAGTGCTAACATCGATACAAGCTCAATTCGTTTTGCCGAGGGTGGCTCGTCACCTCTTGTTGGCGGGGATACTGGGAGATCGACTATTGAGGCCGTCCACAAGGACGTAGACGAGATGACGAAAGACATTACATACTTGGAGATGACAGCAGACGGGTCTGGCCACCGCATTATGATTCCAGGGGCTTACAATTTGTTACAGCACAGCGAGCGGACTGCGTTGGAGATGACTTTATAGTGTGCCGCCCACGAGCGCAGGATGTTGAGTGTTGTTAGTGATTCAGAGTTATCTCGGAGGGTCGCTGGTATGGCGTTACAGGTAACTCTCTGTTCTTCCGCGTGTCGTGAAGTTGACTTTGATGTGTGTTACCTTATATATATGTATATTTCTTTTAGACCATTGTTTTGGAGGTGGAGAGGAGGCATCGTGAGGAGAAGAGAGTGATTGTTTTGATAAAATGGTAAAGAAGTATAAGAGGTATCGCTCCAAGCATCAGGAGGCGATGGACCTTTTACAACAGGATCCAAAATTTTGGGTGTTCCGGGAAGGCCATAAACAAACGGAGGCGCAATTGAAGCGCAGGGTGGCGGAGCTGGAGAAGACGGATGAGGAGTTGGTGAAGACCGTGGCTTGTAATAGCGAGCTGGAATCAATCTTCAAATTGAGGGAAGAGGAGTTGGAGCTCAACCGTGAGGTGGTGGTAGAGGTTGTTGATCTGCATCGTAGGGTGGCAGCTTTGACAGCCGAACTCGAAGCCAAGGTAGCTGAGGTTGACTTTCTTAGGTGTACTTCCCCACCAGGGCTTGGGGATGTGGCCCGGCCTTTTTCTTCGCAGCTCATGAGGATATGTGTTGTGGTGCGCACGAGATGTGGGTATATACGGAGGCCAGATTGGACGTATACAACAAAAATTCTTGTTACGGTACGTGCCTCTAAGGAGGAAGTTTAGAAGTAGTGGCGTGAGGCTCGTGCCGCTTGGGCGGCTTGCGGGTACAACTCTGACTCCCCTGATTGAGAGGGCTGCGCTTAGGAGGATATTAACCGGCTTGACTCCGACCCATGGTTCAATAAAGCTTATCGCCTTGGTGGCGATGGTCGAGAAGGTGAGCAGGCAGGTGGCGATAGTAAAAATGGTGAGGCTCCTTAGGACTTGTATATGTTTTGCTTTTTTTGTGGAATGTAATGGGGGGCCCTCGCGAAACTAAATGTATATAATTTTTGTCATAGTGAAAGAATCATACTTTTATTGCTATTCTTTTTGTATTGTTCTTTGTTTAAACGTAGTTCATCATAGTCGATCTTGGTTGGCGCTTCGATGGCGATGGCCTTAGCCGATATGATGTAACTTCAACTATCATTAAAGTGTTATCCATCATCGTCGAGCGGGGTCGATATTTATCGGCGGTGGCCTTTGGCCCATAGGATGTAACTTCAACTGTCGTTGAAGTGTTATTCGTTATTGTTGAGCTTGGTTGACGTTTATTGGCGATGGCCTTTGGTCCATAGGATGTAACTTCAACTGTTGTTGAAGTGTTATCTGTCGTCGTCGAGCGGGGTCGACGTTTACTAGCGATAGCCTCTGGCCCATATGATGTAACTTCAACTGTTATTGAAGTGTTATCCATCGTCATCGAGCGGTGTCGACGTTTTCTGGGGATGGCCTTTGGCCCGTAGGATGTAACTTCAACTATTGTTGAAGTGTTATCCGTCGTCGTCGAGCGGGGTCAACATTTACTGGCGATGGCCTTTGGCCCATAGGATGTAAATTCAACTGTTGTTGAAGTGTTATCCGTCGTCGTCGAGCGGGGTCAATGTTTATTGGTGATGGCCTTTGGCCTATAGGATGTAACTTCAAATATTGTTGAAGTGTTGTCCGTCGTCGTCGAGCGGGGTCGATATTTACTGGCGGTAGCCTTTGGTCCATAGGATATAACTTCAACTGTTGTTGAAGTGTTATCCGTCCTCATGGAGCGGGGTCAATGTTTATTGGCGATAGTCTTTGTCCATTTTCACAATGGAGTTGGTGGCCTTAGCCCATAATGGAGAAGGTGGCCTTAGCCACTTACATAACGGAGATGGTGGCCTTAGCCGCTTACATAATTGAGATGGTGGCCTTATTCGCTTACATAATGGAGATGGTGGCCTTAGCCGCTTACATAATAGAAATGGTGGCCTTAGCCACTTACATAATGGATATGGTGGCCTTAGCCGCTTACATAATTGAGATGGTGGCCTTGACCGCTTACATAATGGAGATTGTGGCCTTAGTCGCTTGCATAATTGAGATTCAACTAGGCTAGTCCCTCTATTATATCGACCTAGAGAGCGCGTCGAGTGGCCGATATGATAAACTTGTCTCCACACATCCCTAGGTGTCCCCTTCGCCGCCACATTAAAAACTTTCCCGAGAAAACCCAATTGGGACAAAACTCGGGTAAGGGAAAAAGAGCATAACTCGGGAGACGCCCTTAAAAAATGGAAGTACTTGAGGTGGACGACGTTCCAGTTGTTTTGGAGTGTTTTTCCTTCCATCGTTTCCAACTAGAATGCTTCTTTGCTTGCATCTGCTGTGATTTCATATGGCCCGCTCCAATTGGTGCCCAGTTTCCCTTCGCTCAGGTCCTTTGACGCCAAAGTTTTGGCCTTGAGGACATAGTCGCATGCTTTGAGTGGTCGTATTTTGGCTTTTTTGTTGTATTACCTTTCGGCTTGTTGCTTTTGAGCCGTCATTCTTATGTGGGCCATATCCTTTCATTATTCGGCCTCATCGAGGTCTGAAGCATATTCATGTCGTTGTGTTCTTCATTGGTATGTAATCTCAAGCTCGGTTCTCTGATTTTGACTGGTATGATCGCGTCGGTTCTGTAGACCAGTGAGTACGATGTTTCTCCCATGTTGGATTTGGGCGTGGTTCGATATGCCCACAATACTTCTGGTAGTAGTTCGGACCAGAGCCCTTTGTCTTCTTCGAGTGTCTTCTTCAGTATGTTCAGTATTATTTTGTTGGAGGATTTTGCCTGGCCGATGGCAGTGGGGTGATATGGCATGAATAATATTCGTTTGATGTGCCATTTATCGAAGAACTCTGTTATCTTTTTGCCGATGAATTGGGGGCCGCTGTCGCAGCTGATTTCCTTAGGGATGCCGAAACGGCATATGATGTTTTTCCATATGAAGGCGATGACTTCTTGTTCGCGTATTTGGGCGTACGCACCTACTTCCACCCATTTGGAGAAATAGTCAGTTAAGACTAACAGAAACCTTTCCTCATCCTGCTGGTAGGGGACCGATTATGTCTGTTCTGCATTTGATGAAGGGCCAAAGTGATGTTACTGAGTAGAGGGGCTCTCCTGGTTGATGTAACATGGGGGGTATTTTTGGCATTGTTCACATATGCGAACATACTCTGTTGCCTCCTTTTTCATAGTGGTCTAGTAGTATCTAGCTCCGTTGATGCAACGAATGAGAGCATGGTTACCGGTATATGCGCCACAGTGACCCTCGTGCACCTCTTCGAGTACTTGCCTTGTTTGGTGCGGCCCCGGGCACTTAGCGAGGGGTCCGCCAAATGTTCTTTTGTAGAGATCGTGATTTATTAGGCTGTATCATGCGGCTTGTATTGTCGAGTGGGAGTGTCCAGTCCTGTAGATAGGAGTTAAACTGGTTGCCCCAGTCCCAAGTTAGATTTAAAGAGAGTACCCTAGTGTGATCTATGGCTGAAAGGAAAAGGGTGACTGTATTTCCCTTGTTGATGTTTTTGGTGGCTGCGGTCAATTTTGCTAGGCCATCTGCTTCAATATTCTGTGCCCTAAGGATTTGTTCCAGGCGACACTTGTCGAACTCGGGCATCAACTTGTGGATTTCTGATTGATATTTCTCCTTGATTTGGTAAGTCCCTGTTACCTAGTTCACCACGAGATGAGAATCGTAATGGAGGATAAGGCGTCGAGCTCTATATTTGATTGCTAACTTCATGCCTACAATCACCGCCTCATACTCGGCCTCGTTGTTAGTCATCTCAGGGCATCATATGGACTGATAAATTATTTTGCCCGTGGGGACTTCGATAACGAGTCCCGATCCCGAGACGTTAGCAGCGCCATCAGTGTAGAGGGTCTAGGGGTCGGTACTAGGGGAGGCACGAAAGGCCTCCAGTTCCGCTTCTGACAGAATCTCTGTGCTCTGCGACTTGATGGCGTTTCTTGGGTGATAGGATATGTCATGCTCACCGAGCTCTATGGCCCATCTGGCGAGCCTGCCCGATAACTCAGGCTTATACAATATGCTTCTTAGGGGGAAGGTTGTTATTACTTTTATAGGGTGACAATGAAAGTAGGGTCTAAGACAGCTACGACTAGTGCCAGAGCTAACTTCTTGAGGTATGGATACCGTACTTTAGCGTCTACTAGGGTTTTGCTGATATAGTAAATAGGAGATTGCGTACCTTTGTTTTCGCGGACCAAGATTGCGTTGACAGTGAATTCGCACACTATCAGGTATACTAGCAAGGGTTCGCCTGGGTTCACTTTGACTAACAGTGGTGGCAAAGACAAGTATGCTTTTAATTTTTTTAAGGCCTCGACGCATTCCTCATTCCACTGTAGTCTGTAATCTTTTCTCAATACGTTAAAAAATTTATGGCACCTGTTGGAGGATCGCGAGATGAACCTGGATAGGGCAGCTATTCACCATATCAGCTTTTGTACCTGTTTATTGTTGTTCAAGGTCTCGGGTATTGCATCTATTGCCTTGATCTAGTCCAGGTTGACCTCGATACCTCGTTGTGATACGAGGAAGCCCAATAACTTCCCTTAGGCTATGCCAAAGGCGCATTTTTTCGGGATCAATTTCATCTCGTACTGTCTTAGTATCTCGAAGGCTTCTTTCAGGGTACTTACTTGGGTCACAGAGGTTGTGTCCGATGTAGGCTTTCTTTGTGTGGTCGGTGCTGTCCAGTTGTACTAGGTCGAGATCCTCGACCGTTGCTTTGCAGGCTTCTACGATGTCCGAATCTTTGATGGCTTTCGTTGTCGGGTCAACCTTAGTCCCCGACACGATTGATTACTATGCCTTTGCACTTGCTCCTTTCAACTGTTTGGTGTGGGCGCAGTCTTGAGCGATTCGATAACATTCTTGTGCGGTGCGCGGCTGGCCCCAAGTGCTAAATACTCCCCATTGGGTGGGGAACTTGATCACTTGGTAGAAGCTTGAGGGGACTACTCGCATGGCGTATATCCATGGGCGTCCTATGATTGCGTTGTAGGCTGTCTCTTGGTTCATGACGTGGAAAGTGGTTTCCAGTGTAACTCCTCATACTAAAATCGGCAATGATACCGTGTCCGTTCCACTGCATTGTTAAAACCTGTGAGTGTTATGCAACGCGGTATAATCCTATATTCGAGTCTCATTTGCACGAGGACTCTTGGGTGGATAATACAGGCACCACTTCCGTCATCAGCCATGATTCTCTTAACATTAGTGTTGGCAATACGCAAAGTTATGACCAAAGCATCATAATGAGGAAAATACAAACCATCGACATTGGGCATATCGAAGGTGATACTCTCTTCGAAGTCGTCATACCGTTCATGGGCGATTGTTCGTTTCAGTTTGTGCAAGGTGGTGAACTTTACGTGGTTGATTATTGAATCTTCGCCTCCTCCGACGATCATGTTGATGGTACATGCTAGCGAAGGTGGCTTGGACGGCCTTTGGGGTTGTTCCCGCCCTCGTGTGAAGTTGGTCTTTCCCTTATCACTAAGCAGCTTCCTCAGGTATCCTTGGTTCAACATTCTGACTACCTTTTGTCGTAGTCCTATGCAATCTTCGATTTTGTGTCATCTTTCTTGGTGGAACTCGCACAAGACGTTTGACCTCCCCGTGGCGGGATCTGATTTCATTTTCTGCGGCCATTGTACCTTGTTGCCCAGCTTCTCCAGCGCGTACACTATTTCTGAGGGAGACACGCAAAAGTTATGGGCAGATAATAATGGGGGCATACCTTTTTCATTACGGAGTGGGGCGATTTATCGTTGTAGTGCTTCTGTATGTCTTGGCGGCGGCGGATGAGAGGATCTGGTGTAAGGCTGATGCCTTTCTTTGTTGAAGCACGAGGGCTGTTCCTATCGCCCATCATTGCGTCGATCCTTCCTTGCTTCTGACTATATCGTCGTTAGCCGTTGGGTCGGTCCATTGAGGTCATCCTCACCTGCTCGTACCTTAGCACAATAGGCATTGGGGATTTCCTCCCATGTGGTGGGGGGATACTTCATGAGTTGGCTTAATAGCTTTTTGGTCGCCCTCGAACCATCTCTGCTCAGCCCATTTTGGAAAGCTGCAACTATCATGCCTTCCGATACGTTTGGTAGGCTCATCCTTACTCTGTTGAATCTGGCCAGGAAGTCCCTGAGTCCTTCTCTTGCGGTTTGTCTGACAGCGAAGATATCATTGACCCTGGCCTCTGCTTTCTTTGCTCCTGTGTGGGTGGTGGTGAACTTATTCGCCATTTCTTCGAATATTGATATTATTCTAGTTGTGAGTTGTGAGTACCATTGTAACGCCCCATTGTCAATGTTTTTCCGAACTTTTTCAGCAATACGGATGATACTTATTCTTTTGACAGATCGTTACCCTTCACAACAGTCACGTAGTGGATCAGGTGATCTTTGGGATCCGTCGTCCCGTCATATATCCTTAAATAAGGTGGCATCTAAGGTTTTTGGGATCGGGTGAGGGGCAACCTCTTCTCTATGCGGCTGTTCGACGAATCTTCCCACGTCACATTTTGGTAGTAACTTATGAGCGCCGGAAATTTTGTCTACTCTTTCCTCATGCTCTTTCATTTGATCCCAAAATGCCTTGTTCTCATTTTTTATTTCTTCCATCTTTTTAAGGATGGCTGCAAGTGTGCCATCGCTGGTCTGGATATCGGTGTGGGTGTTGTTTGTTTGTATAGTATCAGGTTTACTGGTGGTGGTGATATCTGTCATTGACGGGTTCTTAATATTGCTTTGGGGTGACTTTTTGAGCAAGCTGCCTAGGGTGTTCATCAGCCACTCTTCCAGTAGTTTCTTGACCAGCGGGGGTGGTGTTTCGTTGACTAAAGATGTAGAGGCTCCCTTTCCGTGCAAGACTGTCAGGTGGTTCGATGAAGAGGGTGATATCTCTCTCTCTCTTGTGTACTATCGGGTGTTGTACTCGAGATGTTCTTTGTACCAGGAGGGCCTATGAGGTTCCTATGAGGTTGGCTGTGACGCCTGCTATTGTTTTCATCCTTGTGTCACTTTCTGCCATTTTTCGATTTCTATAGGATGTGAAGGATGGTGGTTCGTTGTTCTTTTCGATATTCTAGGTGCAAACTATAATTTTGAATATCGAAATCCCCATAGACGGTGCTAAATTATTTGACTCGAAAGGTAACAATTACTTTACAAATAAATACAATCAAAATAAATAAAAGATAAATCGTAATCGAAGATAATGAGACCTAGAAATATGTATTATGTTTGTTATTGCTTTTAATAAATTGGATGTTTGAGAGAGGAAAAGAAAAAAAGAGAGAGAAAGCTTGTTCCAGAAAAAGATTAGATGCCTTTATAACATTGAGATCTTACTTTATACAATAAGTGAACCCCCTTGAAATATAGGTCACGTGCTTTCGAGGAGACGACGAGACCCAGAGGTACATTTCGCCCCCACATTCTTAGGTGGTACCTTTATTTCGGCTATTGCTTAGTCATGAGTTGTTACTATCGTAGTGGGCAAAAATTTGACCCCATATACGAAACAAAATTAAAACAAAACACGAGTGTTTTTGGAGTTAAGGGTGTTTTTGGAATTTTAGGCAGAAAATATCGTCCTCCAAATTCCCAAAAAATCGAGCCATAAGAATACCAATCCCAGCAATCGCGTCGTTTCCAATTCAGGGAGAAGGTTTCACCATTTCCAAAGCTTCTCTTTCAGTCCTCAGCTATGGCCACAACGACAGCTCAAAATCCTGAAAACCCTATGAAAACCCTAGCTGAGCCGTCAGATCCCAATCCACCGGCTATAATCGAATCCACACACGATTCCGCACCTGACTCGGTAAAATCACCGCCGTCTGCCGATGCCAAGGAGGAAATCAAGTCGGCGATGGCGGGCGGAGATGACAGTTGTCGGGTTAATGATATTCAGAAGAAGATGAAGCGAGCTGAGCGTTTTGGAATGCCAGTTCAGCTATCCGAAGAAGATAAGCGGAATTCTCGAGCTGAGAGGTAAATTATTTATCTTTAAATTACTGAATGAATTAGGGTTTGAGGCTTATTCCATAATTTTGTGAGTATTTTTATTTCAGTTTAGCATGTCGCTACCTCTGTGCCGAAAGGAATGACTGGTTCCGAGTGCAAGTATAAGCATAAATTTTTGGTGTGAATTCCGGCATTTTCTTAATTTTCTTAAAATAAGACTTATGTTCTTAGAAACTGTTAGTACTTTGTATGAGATAAGTTTCCAAGAACAAATGTCACACAATTGTTTTTGGGGGAAACTTGTATTCCTAATTGGTTTTTAGTTTGGAATTTTGGCTCCGTTCGTTGAAGTTTCCTTGCAGTACCAATAGGTTCACTTGGATGTCTTTGAGGATTTGTGGTGGTTGTTGGTGGTTATATGAGTTGGTAATAGATTTCTGGTTGTTGTGAGGAAAATTACTTGATTAAACTCAATATTTTCTGATGCATTTTAATGCTTAATTGAGAAGATGGGCTGTTAAACAATTTTTAGAACTTTATCCTAGGAACATCAAGACACTTCACTAAAGATGCAGATATTGGGTTACTATTTTCTGAATATTATCTATCCGGTTGCTGATCTAGTGGTAAGTGTGTGGTTTAGGTGCATATCACGTGTTTGAACACTGCCATAGACAGTCCAGTATTTAGGTAGAGAAGGGTAGAGTGGCAGGCCCATTATCCATCGAGTTTGGACCTTGTGGCACTGGCCTTTGGTATTTCTCGGTTATCAAAAAAAAAATCTATCTGGTTGCAGTTGCCATCGAAATGCACATATATGTGACAAGTTAATGGAATCCCTTAGTTTGTCACCAATAAACAGTGACATTCATGTGTTTTGCACTTTCTGGCTTAATTTCTTAAATCTGCGTCTTATATTTCAGCCGTTTCTTGGCTGTATTGTATCAGGTTTGGAACTGGGTCCTCAGTTCAAGGGTCAGATGCTTTAAAGAAAGCTGAGGAGCATAAGAGGCAAGCTAGAGCTGAGAGGTTTTTGTTTCTGCCTGTTTTCTCTGTCTGAGATGTAGTAGTTAAATTGTTTATGAGTTTCTTGATAAGTTTGGTTGTTCGTCAGGTTTGGAATTGTAAAATCTGACACAACTGAAGAGGAAGCTAAGAAGAAGGCCAGGTTGACAAGGTTTGCACCATCGGTGAAGACTGATCCTGTGGAGGAAGATAAAAGGAAAGCTAGGGCTCTCAGGTTGTAAAAAAACAAAAATGAAAACTGTTCACTTTCTCTTTATGCCATCTTTGGAGTCTGCACAATGTTCTCCATACATATATCAGTTTGCAGCATATAAGATTCCATAAATAAGTCATTTGTCAGATATGCGACTTAATTCTGATAGTCCTGTATTTTTTAAATAGGTTTTCACAACCCCAGTCTGCTTCACAATCACAAGCAAATGGCAAGGGAAACATTGAGCAGGTTTGTTTTTGTATGCTTTTACTTTAATTTTGCGTATGGTGTTCATGTGATTTTGATAACGGGATGTGACCTTCTAATGTAGAAATTAAAGAGGAAAGCTTTTATTTACTTTGGTCTTCATCACTTCTTCTCACTGGCCTGTGTGCTTGAGATGAGCTCGTAAAAACATGATAGGAACAGAATTCTGACATATTTTAGATCTCCCACTAGAATAGAGAAGAAGAGGAACACCTTCCTAGCTTCTCTGTCCAAATCTCTTCATAACATTCACTAGAAAAGAGGTTAAAAAGAAAATGAAGATTAAATGAAAGAATTTAGATTTTCTTTTTCGATTCTTCATTCTTTTAGCTCCTATATGATGGCTGACTCTTGATGCTTTCCTTCAGCTGGTTAGGATTTTCTTCTCAACCTTTCATCTTTAAAATCATTATCTTTCATCAACAATCCTAGCTGGTTCTCCACCTCCTTTTTTGTGGATTTGGTGAACCTCCAAACACTCTCTCCACCAAGGCTAATAGTGACCTTCCCACTTTTCACCCTTTGGTTACTTGAGTTTCCAGTTGCAAGTGGAAACTGTAGGTGGACTGTTTTCTGCCAAATTGAAAGTTATGCAATAATGCTGTCTCTGTGTCAGATTCTCCTTCTACTTCAACCGAAGCTTAAGGCATAGTAATCAATTTCCTTCTATCAAGTTCCCCGAGCTTTACTGTATTTTCTTTGATTTTTTACTTGGCCAAAATTTTGTTCTGTCTTTATTGATGTAGAAACTGAAGGATATAGAAAGTGGATGTCATATTGACTTATTGTCTAAATATGCTTATTGTAAAAAAATAGTGCATATTGTTTACGTTGAACGTCAATTGTGCATAGCTCGTGGGAGTTTTGCGTAGGATGTTTAAGCTTCTAGTTCTTTGCATGTTGGTTCATTTGTTACCCCAGGGAGCCTCCCTTTTGAGGTTCTCCTTCTCAATCACCTATAGATTTTATTTCAACCTCCAATTGTCCCAAAGATTGATAGTATTAGATTTCTTTCCCTTGCTGGTTTGATGTAGATACTGATTAATTAACAGTTCATGTGCAGACAGAATTTTCCACATGTGGTATTGAGCAGGATGTTTAAAGACCTACTCATGGTTCTTGGGAAAGATGGGGCATCATTTTAGTAGAGCTAACTTTATAAATATAGGGTTGAATGCAATTTTACAAAATTTAGTTCAAGATTGATGTGTGGAATTGACAAGCAAATCTTGAAGCCTTGAACATCATTAATGCGTAGGAAAGCCAGCGTATTAGATATGCTAGTCTGTACTGCCACGCAGGGGCGAAGCCACCCTATGGTTAGGGTGGTCAATTGACCACCCTTTATCGGAAAATTACACTGCATATATTGGTAAAATATTACTCCCTCCGTTTCAATTTATGTGAACCTATTTCCTTTTTGGTACGTGCCAAAAAGAATGACCTCTTTCCTTATTTGGAAACAATTTACCTTTATGCAATGATTTATAGCCACACATAATATTTGTGCCTCATTTTACACCACAAGTTCAAAAGTCTTCTCTTATTTCTTAAACTCCGTGCCCAGTCAAATAGATTCACATAAATTGAAACGTGGAGTATGTTTTAGTGGCACATAACATATATTGAACACCCTTTATCAGATTTTCTTTTTTACAGTTTGAATACCCTTGAGTAAAATCCAGCCACTGCTGCCACGCGCCATGTAGACTTTTGGTTTATCTATTTTAGGCAATCCAAAAACAGCTTCAATAACTTATCTCATATGAGGTGGCTTTTGGAAGTTCATATTCATCGCTCTTTGGAAATGAAGATGGGAACCCTTCCATCACAAATACCAATTAGTGGAGGGTTTGTACTTCCATAATCTCAGGCTCCTATTGAGAGCCATATTAGTGCACCTGAGATCTTCTAGTTTCACTTAAATAACTCACTTGTGAGTGAGAAGCAGTAAAATACCACAGATAGGTTTCCATAGAAAATTATTCTATTTTTCCTTAGTCTGTTAGTTGCTCCCTTGTCTCTAATTTCAGAGTATGGTAAGCCATATGAGTTCAAGATTCGTGGAAATCACAACAATCACCAGTCATGCAGCATTATTTTATTTGATATCTTTGTTGCAATGAATTTTTATGTACTCTGTCTGTGGTTGTTTAGTTTGTTATATAAGGGTTAATGATCCAAAAAAAATATCGAGGCTGACGGAGCTTGAAAAATGGAACATCAAGAGCAATTGCGAACTAGATAATTCGTAAGTTAAAAGATAACAATATAACATTAGTATAGCAAAATTTCATAATTGCCTTTTGTTTTGGTTTAGATAGTTGTTTTTTCCTATTTTGTGATATATGTATTTTAGGTTTTCTGTTTATGCGTTGAGTGGTTGTCACCGTCAACTCTTCCAGGCTGTGCTCCCATTTGTTTTCAAATTCTAGACCCCTCTTTGTTTAATACTATTTTTCTCCAGTATAAATTGAAGAGTTTTCCTAATCTACGAATACATTTAATTCAGGATGATGTTGCTGTGGACAAAGCTGGAGCGGAACCTGAATGATTCCTAACTTAGTTAAAGAGTAAGACTTGCCGTTGGGTGTGGTTTGGGCTTTGTCAACTGCGACCCACAGTTCCTTAGATATCTTTTAACCACTTCTTTTTTATTCTTTCAGGTTGGTTGGCTAGGATTCTAATGTTTTTGAGTTTCCCAGTAGATTTTAGAATTCAGACCTCAAATTACAGTAAAAGGCTTTTCTAGTCTCTTAAAGTAGCACGCCGTGTGTTTCTGGGAACACTAGGATAATTGACAACCATGAACCACCTGCTTGGCATCAAACTACCGGAAATGACCTGTGATCAATATTAAAAATTGAAACTACAACCAAAGTATCTTTAGAAGAGTTTGATTTGACACTTGATCATCAATCTCTTAGTTATTAATCTGCAATTATTTTATATTGTTTGTGTTTACCCTTTAACATAGGAAAAAGTTGTTGGCCGTTGCATTTCAAGGATCAACCAGTGTTAGAAATTTAGTTCTGACTTATCCGAGGGATTCAAAACAGGTTTGGAGTTGCTTGATGTTAAATGTTCCCAAAGGTTAGATACTGTCATTGAACATGCCTAATTTGTGAACAATAGGTCAACTTCTTTGGTGTTGTGCTGTTTCATTCAGCCTTCATCACTCTTATAGCTGAAGTAGGAAATGTAGAGCAGCTTGAGTTTTCTAGCAGATAAACATTTATCTTGCATTTAAAGATCCAAGATAATTTGTACTTCTCTTTGATGCATCATTTGGTTTCCGTTTGGCCATCTTTTTATTAATTTGTTTGTTGGGTTCTCCGTAGGCTGTAGAAAGGTAAGACTAGTTATCTCTGTTGCATTATATAGTTGCTAGTGCATATCCGTGCATCTCATGGTTCTACTGACACGATTTAAGGTCCTTTAAAGTCATTTGAGAAAAAGTGAAAAAAGCACCTTGATTATTAAACTTGTTTGCACGTTACTCGACTTTCTACAAAATTTCACATTGCTATGTCATATGATGGTCAAGTTGTCAAATCCACATTTGTTCAAAGTGGTTCTTGTTTGGATTTAGCTGTTTGCTTATTAAGGTTCACCGGTTTAAGAGCTTCCCAAATTTTCGCTTTATGATTTGATGTGGGTTATTTCGGACAGATTGATGCTAAGCAGGTGTTGTTAAACTACCTAGTATCCCCAGGTAAATCTTGTAGGATGCGATCGGTGCTGTGTAAAAGTAGGTGTAGAATTCCTGTAAAGGAATCTAGTTATGCTTTTTTCTTGTTATTGTCACTTAAATTGTACAAGACAATGTTAATTTTGTTGTTTTCAGTAGTTGAACTTATCCTATAGCCAATTGACGCATTTGTGTTTCTGCTATTTTTAATTTTTCTCTTCTTTAGAATTCAAATCCATCCAAATTTTATACGTTCTCTAATTCTTGCTTTGTTTCAACATTGAATGGAGCTAGTGGAAAGTCTTTTCAAAGTTTTTACTGATGAGTGGTCAAACAAGACATGTCCAAACAGAGGATCATAGGTTTATATTTTAGAGTTAGGGTGTGTTTGGTATGAAGGAAAATGTTTTCCATGGAAAATGTTTTCATGGAAAATGAGTGATTTTATCACTTATTTTCTCTTGTTTGGTTGGTAAGTGGAAAATATTTTCTATGTTTGGTTAGAGAGTAAAAAATAGTTTTTTTAGAATTTTTTCTTTTTGCAACTCTCCTACCCCTCCCCCTCCAATTGGAGGAAAATGAATTGATAAGGAAAATGTTTTCCAAAACATTTAAGCCAACCAAACATGGGAAAATTGGAAAACATTTTCTAGAAAATGTTTTCCTTCATACCAAACACACTCTCAGTCTGTCTTATACTGCTGTGGACAAAATGTAAATGGCTCATATCATTTCACAGCGAAGTGATGAGACAATTAATGCCTAGGTGGAGAAAATATTACTCTAATATTTTAAGGCAAAAAAACCAGGCCAACTGAAATGTCTCTTTTAAATACAATTTTTAGCCATCTATAGAAAGTTGTATACTTATTCCTGAAATCGTCCTAAATTGAACCTATTTTGATTAAGACCAAATGCAGAAAATAGGAGAAGTGACTCATAGTTCCGTGTACTTATGCTCGTCGCTAATACTACAAGTCTCTTTGTCTCCTATATATTGACCAATTCTTTTTAAACTAAAGGCAACACTGTCCATTTTCCATAAAGTAACGATCAGTCATAAATCATAAAGGTGACATCAAATAAGCAAAGAAATCCTTAGGTTGTTTAGACATGCTGCGACTTTACCATATATTTATCTTCTTTTTTCTCAACCTATATATTGAAAATTGGAAAAGACCCTGGCCCCATTTAGCTAAAGTGGAAATTCTTAATTATAATTTAGAGAGCAGAGGACAACATTATCGAGTATATTCACTTCTATAAAATCATCAATTAGCATCTTGAGATATGTGGGAGATATTTCTCTATCGAAAAATATTTGAGGAGAATTTAAACATGGCCGCAGCTTTAACTACTATATATGATCAAATTTATTTTCTTGCATCTCCGCATCCTTTGCTCCTTTTTTCACGCTGCTCTCTTCATGGAAAACTAACAAGAAAATCAAAATGAAACATAAAATAGCAAAATTATAGCAACCCAAAATTCCAGGACCCTAGGGGGAAACTATTTTTCATTTCCATTTACATGAATTGTCATTATCAATGACAATACTAATCCCAAAAATCCAAATTTTAGCAGCAGTTTTGCTGCTGTTCTTCATTTTCACTTTCATTTCTTCTGCGGATGCAACAACATTCGACTGGGTCCAACAAGAATTCCTCAAGGCTCACAATGATCTAAGAACAAGCGTTGGCGTCCCTCCTTTGCAATGGGACGCCAATTTGGCTAATTTTGCACAATTTTGGGCTAATTCGCGCAAACAAGATTGCAATTATAGACAACATTCAACTAGTCCTTATGGTGAAAACATATACTGGGAACTATATAGACAGACACCCGCAAGTGGGGTTGTCCAAAAATGGTTCTCAGAGAAGCAATTTTTCAACCATGCGACAAATCTTTGTAATTGTCAGCCTGAACGCGAGAGATGTGAATGTGGCCATTACCTTAATATTATATGGCGTACTACCACGAAAGTAGGCTGCAGTTCATTTACTTATTGCAATGATCAAAAGGGTATTTATGTTGTGTGTTCCTATGATCCTATAGGAAATGTAAAAGGTGTTAACCCTTTGAATCCTGGTAACAATGTGTCTGTAACATCGCCAAGTTTACCACCAAAACCTTTGAATAATGGTACTGCACGACATGCCAGAGGCCGAGGCAGAGGCAGAGGTAGAAAGTCTCAACGTGGTAGAGGTAGACGAAACAAGCACGTTTAAACGTTTCTAATTAATTTCACTATTGGAGTATCGTCATGATTAATGACATTGCTCCAAAAATAGATGAGATATGATCTCCAATGTAGCACTTTGTGGATCAGAATGTAACAAGTGTTCTACTTCTGTCCAACTCATACATTTATGCATCAACATTTTTTCTGATTTAAACTCGCGTTAATTTCGGGAAATATTCTCTTATTATTATTCTTTTTATTCTTCTTTTTGGTACAAATGACACATTTTATATATGAAATAACTTTAACTTAGATTTTCTATTTTACCTTTAATGACAAGCTGTATAACTTGAACGATAGAACTACCATCTTGTGTAGGAAGAGAATGTGAAAGAGAGAATGACATGATTGACAAGGATTTTTCTATCACTTCCACATAATGAAGTTGTTCCTCTGTTGAACCTTATTTGGGAATATACTATTAGATGTTACAAGCCTTAACTTTAATGTCGAAGTCAAGAATTTCTCCAGAGGTGTTCAAACGAGAAAACAGTGAAAAAAAAAAAATTCCCCGACAATACTTTAACTATATATACACAGTACTACAATTGTTTGAGAGAAGAGTGGTCAACCCTTTGGACAATGTAACTTCGCCCCTGCTTAATCTAGGATAATGATCTAATTAAGCACAAGAAATCTGTAGCAAGCTTCGGTATTTCATCCAAGAAAACAACATTAGAGGCAAAACTTCACATACAAGGTATTTGTTGTCAACTCAAAAATCTACTATTGAAATGAGAGATTGACGAAAAACCACATTCACTCTGAAGAGAAAACCTTGGTTTCTAACTGATAAGCTTTTGTGAAGAATGAGGGCCAAGAGAGGTAAGTAGAAAAGATACTACTAACAGTAGAAGCTCCAATAAGCATATTCATTACAACAATTTGCAATTGAATAGCCTCAAGAGGAGATGCTCCTCCCATTATAAGTCCTGTCATTGCACCTGGAAGTGATATTAGACCAACTGTCTTTGCATTGTCCAACACAGGAGATAGAGCAATAACCAACGATCTTTTCACTTGTTGAATTGTTGCTTGTCTAGGCGTTGCCCCTAGTGCCAAGGCTGTCTCTACCTAGTCAAAAAAAAGAAAACTTTTGAGTATTACATTATGAAAAGTGCCATATTCCAAAATTCAACATACTAATATAGTAATATTTTTAAAAGGACAGCCTGGTGCATTAAGTTTATGTTGTTCGGAGTTCGGGAAGGCCGAATCACAAGGATCTATTTTACGTAGTTTTACCATGTATTTTTGATAGAGGCCATTTTCACGACTAGAACTTGTGACCTTCTGGTCACATAACAACAATTTTACTAGTTACGCCAAGACTCTTCTTAATATAGAAACATTATCGCATATTAAATAAGTTTTTTCGCGATTGGGCGAAAATTTAAAGAGTAAATGGTCAAATTTGCCATTGTTCTATTCGAAATTGATCAACTTTGCTTTTATTAGACTTTTGATCTAATAATTATATCATCACTGTTAGAAAAAAGTCTCGTTTTGCCCCTGTCCCCTAATAGAGTTCTTGAAGGATAATGTTATTTATGGCTTGAATTATTTTCTTGTATTTTTAGGAAATTTATAGTCCCCATAGGTTTAGGGAAACCCATTGTCCTAATCGATTGGGGAAAGGAAAACCTATAGTCCTTGCCAAATTGGAAAACCTTTCTCATATATGTTTGGGACATTTTGGTATTTATATATAGGGGTTGTAGTTGAGATTCTAGAGATTCTATCGTGCTTTTCTTCTCATTCATAGTGGAAAATTCTCGTTAAATCCCTGTGTTGGTTTTTCTTTTTTATTTGCTTTGTGTGTGATTGTGTGCTAGTTAACCCACGATATTTCGCAATAATTGGTATCAGAGCAAGGTTCGGGTTTCTACACATAATGTACGGTTAATATGTCTTCATCATCTTCAACAAAGTACGAAGTAGAGAAATTTGGCGGAAGTTCTAGTTTTAGTCTATAGAAGATTATGATGAAATCGTCCATGGTGTTATAAAGATTATGGAAAATAATTGATGAGGGTTTTGCTGAAGATATGAAAGAGACATAGAAGGAAGACCTGAAGGAGAGGTCTTTGAGTTCGATCTTCATGAGCGTTACAAATAGCGTTGTTCGGAAAATTGCTGAAGAAACTTCTACAACAACGACATGGAAGAAGCTGGAAGATCTGTATTTTGAGAAATTACTGACAAACCGCCTCTACCTAAAAAGAGGTTATACAATCTCCGTATGAATGAAGGTACACCTGTTAAAACTCACCTTGATGAGTTTAATTCAATTATAATGGACCTGAAAATTGTGGATATCGGAATTGAGAGTGAGGATCGGGCCTTGATTGTGTTATATTCTTTACCACATTCTTATGATACTTTTGCCGATACATTACTATATGGGAAAGATAGCATTTAACTAGAAGATGTCAGTAATGCACTAAAATCTAAGAAGTTGAAAAAAAAAGCTTTCCAGACAACAGAATTGAGGGCGAGGGTCTTGTGATTAGAGGAAGAACACAACAAAAAGACTTTACCAGGAAAAAGTCAACTGCACGATCAAAGTCTAGAGCAAGGAGACAACGTTGTTATGAGTGCGGGGAGCAAGGTCAATACAAGAAAGATTGTCCTAAGATGAAGGAGAAAAGAGGGAAGCAGAAAATAGATAATTCGACAAATATTATTGACACTGGAAATAATTCTGATGATAGTGACTATGTAGGGGAAGTTTGTGCTGTGAGTTCTAGTCACGGGCAAAATTCTTGGGTTCTTGATTCTGGTGCTACTTTCCACATGTGTCCACACAAGAATTGGTTTGCAACTTACAAATAAATAAATGGGACTGTCTAGATGGGAGATGATAATTGATTACCAGTAGAGGGGGTTGGTAACATCAAATTAAGAATGTTCGACGGAATTATCAAAAATATTGAGTGTTGGCATGTTCTTAGGATAAAGAGAAATTTGATTTCTCTTTCGACTTTGGATGATCAAGGGTATAAATTTCACCCCGAGAATGGAATACTTAAAGTGCATAAATGCTCCATGGTACTCATGAAGGGTAAACTACATCCTAAATTGTATCATCTGCAGGCTAATGTAGTTGAAGGCGAAGTTGCTATAGCTTTTGGAAAAAGTGATCTGAATCAATCTAAGTTGTGGCACTTGTGACTTGGCCATATAAGTGATAATGGGTTTTCTTTATTGAGTAAGCAGAATTTGCTGAATGGGTACAAAAATTAAGTTTTGAATTTTTGTGAGCATTGTGTGTTTGGTAAACAAACAAGGGTAAAGTTCACCAAGAAAGCCGATCATAAGACCATAGACAAGTAGCATTATATACACTTTGACTTGTGGGGTCCAAACAGAGTTCCCTCCACGAGTGGTGCCAGGTATTTTATAACTTTAATTTATGATTATTCAAGGATGGTGTGGGTGTATTTTCTGAAAACAAAAGATGAGACATTTTCGACATTTGTTAAATGGAAGACGATGGTTAAGAGGCAGGCGGAAAGAAAAGTTAAGCGTCTTCGAACTGACAATGGGTTAAAATTTTGCAATTCTGAGTTTGATAATTTCTACAGCAGGGGGAGCATAGTGAGATACCGCACTTGTGTCGGAACAACACAAAAAAATGGTATTGCAGAACTTATGAATAGAACGCTTTGAGATAGGGCACGAAGCATGCTTTCACACTCATGTATTAACAAAGATTTTTAGGTTGAAGCAATCAATACAACTTGTTATTTGGTCGGTAAATCTCCATTCATAACTATTGAGTTCAAAACTCCTTTGAGGTATGGTCCGGTTCGCTTGCTGATTATTCAAATTTAAGGATATTTAGTTGTCATGCTTATGCTCATGTGAGGGATGGAAAACTTGAGTCGAGGACAAAGAAGTGCATATTTCTAGGGTACGCAACTGGAGTAAAAGGTTATAGGTTGTGGTGCCCAACTCAATAGACTCTAGGGATAATTATTAGTAGGGATGTAACATTCAATGAATCCGCCTTACTGGAAAATCAGAGGGATAAGGCAATAGTAGAAACATATCGTGGTGTCAGTGACTGCATAGAGTTTGAAATTAAATCTCCACTAGCTCAGCTCAGTAGTTCTAAAGTAGAGAAAGTGGAGAAGGTGTAAAATATTGAGCAAAACGATAATATTGGTGCATCTGCGTAACAACAACCATATAGCATTGCAACTGGCAGAGAGAAGATCAATCGACCTCAAAGGTTTGCAAACGTAGTTGATGAAAATCTTCTTGGATATATGAATCCAATGGGATTTGCTTTGGCAGTTATAGAGAGCGTTGACGCATTTGAGTGTTATAGCTACTCAGAAGATATTTAGAGTACAGAATCAAATCGACGGATTAGTGCTATAGCTAAAGAGATTGAGTCTCTTAACAAGTTTAGGCGTTGCCTAGACTTGGTTGATGTGTGCGGCAATGGATAGAGCCCCTGTGAGGGCTGAGGGCATGTTAGAGAGACGTTGTTCCTATTGATGAAGAGAATTCAAGCCAAGGGGAAGATTTGTTATTTGTGGTTTGAATTATTTCCTTGTATTTTTAGGAAACCCATAGTCACTACAGGTTTAGGAAAATCCATTGTCCTAATAGATTGGGTAAAGGAAAACCTATAGTCCTTATCAAACTCGAAAACCTTTCTCATATATGTTTGGGACCTTTTGGCATCTATACATAGGGGTTGTAGTTGAAATTTTAGAGATTGTATTGTATTTTTCTTCTCATTCATAGTGAAAAACTCTCTCTGCTTTTACCCCGAGGATTAGCCTTAGCCGAACCTCGTTAAATCCTTGTGTTGATTTTCCGTCTCTATTTCTGATTGTGTGCTAGTTAACCCACGATATTCTGCAACAGATAATAAACTAGTTTATGTTGAGGGGTAAATTTGGACCATTTTTCTTGAAAAATTTGGAAAGATATGCAGCCAGGGGTCTGTTGGAAACAACTTCTATATCCACACAAGGTAGGGGTAAGATCTGCGTGCATACTATCTTTCCCAGACTCCACTTGTGAAATTACACTGGATATATTATTGTTGTTGTAACTTGGACAGGAAGAGTTCATTCATTTCACGCTAGAGTTCCTTTAGTAGCGACGAAAAAGATAAGACGATGTCCTATATTATGGCAAGAATATGAATAAGACCAAAAGTGTAACAAAAAGCCAAAATTAAGCAATTTTGAGATAGTATAATGGTGTCGCGAGCGTTAAGATTTAAAACTTATTGTCTACTTTCAGAAGATATCGAAAAGAAAGAACTTAGAATTTGTGACGATTAATATATCAATAGGGACATGAGACGTACCAGGGACATTTGTATCTTGATGTCATCGCGAAGTTTTTTCATAGTAACCCCAGTGACTGTCATTGAATTGCCAACCATCATCCCCGCGACGGGGATGATGTAGCGAGGAGTGAAAGGGAAGACATTCAAAATTATCAATAAAAACATAGTGATAGCAGTTCCAGTAAGAATGGAAACTCCTGCTATATATTTTCCCCTTGGTACATGTTTGGCACGTTGTCCTGCCGTATAACCAGCAATAGTAACCTGCACAAATAACAAATTTTAATTAGTAAGAATATTATCTACTTAGTTTGATGTAATTAATCGATAACTTCTAACAAAAAGTTTAGCTTCTGATCGTTCAGATGTGAAGTTGAAATCCTTGTTAAGAAACCTTCAAAAGAGGATATGGACTAAGATTTAGGGTATGTTTTGTAGGACGAAAGTCACTTTTCGGAAAATGAATATTTAAAAAAATAATATTTTTTCCCGAATAATGTTTTTCAGTGTTTTGTTAGGGAGTGAAATATTTCTCGAAGATAAATTCTTATTAAAACTGATAATAATTTTAGGAAATCAATTTTTTTTTTTACAAAACTTTTGAGTATTGAGGGTTAATAATTTATGTGAAAGTATTTGTTAACGTCGATATAAAGTAAAGAATTAAGATAAATTTGAATGAAAATGACTCCCCTTCAGGTTATTTTTCCTTTTTAGTGATTTTTTTTTCTGGCAACAAATACACACAAAAAAATTATGACTAACTTTTTAGAAAAATACTTTTTCTAGAAAATATTATCATGTCATACCAAAAGGACCTTTTCAAATTTTCCTGTTATGATTTGAAAGGTCAATGAACTGAATGGTGACAAACTAAAGGGAAAAGAAAATAGAAACCATGGATTGCAACTGGAATAAAGTCAACTGCAGAATCAGCAAGTGGGAGAAGAATATCATTAATTATATGATTATATCCTTTCAGATCCTGTAATAAACAACTCCCTCCCGTTCGCTTTAAGTGATTTTTTGCTATCTATAATATTTGGTTTTTTAGGATATTAAAATGGAATTTACTTCTTTTTTCCAAATTTGTCCTTGAAGTAAGAAGTCGAGGAATAGTTTCTTATATTTTCAATGAGCAAATATAAATTAATAAGGTCAATTTTATTATTAATAAATATTAAAATATGAATTCATTAATGAATGTGAAAAAAATAAAAAAATAAAACAAAAAAATTACGTAAAGTAAACTGGAAGAGGAGTGCTCAACATCAAAAGTTAGTGGCAAGTCTCGATCAAAGAAGTTTATATCTTTAGACTTTAGTAAATAATTGACCTCAAGGAACAAGAGAAAGAAGTAATGAACTATAACAACTACTTCCTCAGTTTTATATTATTTATATTATTTGATGTAGTTTGATTCGATACAGAGTTAAAAAAAAAAAGAAGATTTTTGAAAGTTCTGGTCTTAAAAGCTTAAGGGATAAAAGTTTGTGTGGCTATAAATTTTTTTTATTAAGAGCAAAAATAAAATAAAATAAAGAGTTTAAAGTTGAATTATTTACAAATTTAAAAATACGTCATTTATTTTGAAACAGATCAAAAAAAAAATACCTTATTTAATATAAAACGGAGAGAGTATGCTTCAATTTCAAATAAGGTGAAATCCACTATATAAACTTTTACTAGTAATGTCGCTCCATTTAGCTTTATCTCAAACGTATATAGTACAAAATAAAACAAAAATACTAAAACTAATTATATTTTCTACTGACATATAAATCGTTAGCAGGATTAATGACTCCTAAAAATATAAGACCTAAAGTAAACGTGCTAACATGACTAGATTATTTATATAGATATTTTTTTAGTTGTGCTCTATCTTTTACTAGGTTAGTATAAATTTTAATAGATTTTTGCTTTTTCATGTAACATGTAGGTTACGCGTTCGAGACATGAAAGTACCTGCTAATGTTATATTAGGTTAAACTACATACGTCACATACTTGCGGTGCAACCCTTTTTTATATCCTAGGTGAACACAAAATACCTTTTGTACGGTTTACTCTTTTTACTTTAGTCCATACGATTGGTCGTTTAAAAATAGCTCAATTTCAAAAGTAATCGAAACTTATCCATTTTTTATGTAAAGATAAATTTGAGCGAAAATACTATTCAAACCCCGAAAAATACTCCAATACAATTTGTTGGAGTTCCAGCATAAGTATACTTGAACTCCAGCATAATATGATGGAATTCCAGCATAAATACATTAGAACTCCAGCATAATATACTGAAGTTCCAACAAGTATATTGATCTAGTATAATATACATGAGTTTGGAGCACCAGTGTTCCGATCTCCATTATTTTATACTGTAGCCAGCATAATATATCGGTCCAGCATAATATGTTGGGGTTCATACACAAGTGTACTGAACTCCAGTATATTATGCTGGACGGGTCTCTACTGCAACAAAATGATGACTATTTTTCATTGACTTAGTAAATGTTGATTATTTTTGATTGACCAGTCCGACAACTGAGTATACCGACACGTCTGAAAAATCGACATAAGAAATATCTGACCAAATCATTTCAATCTACTTTTGTCAAAAAATATTTGAAAGGGAAAATCCATTTGATGAGTAGTATTTAGTAAATCTGCGTGCAGATACACATATATAAAGACTATATATTTCTGCATTTGCTTAATTCTTTTATTAAAATTTGAAAATAGAAAAAAAAGAAGAAAGAAAAGAATGTACATACCATGAATAGATAAGCAAGAATGATCCAAGCAGCATTCTTTTGACTGAAAATAAACTGAAGAACAAAACCAATAATGGATAGTTGAACAAAAGCTCTGAAAACTGAGTAAATCATTTCACCTTCCAATCCAAGTTTTTGTACATAAGACAAAGCTACAGCCATAAATACAACTGCAAGTGCTGCAATTGGCTTTATCATTCCTTTCAAGAAATCCTTCAGCCAATTCCACTCCATGTCTTCTAAATTAAACATAGAAGATAAATGTTTCTAAATTTCTAAAATGTGAAAAAAGAGAAAACTAAATGATAATAACAAGTGTTGGAGAATTCGAGAGTATTTATTGGTGTAAGAAACTTTAGGAAATGACCTCACTTTTCTTTTGTTTTTAATTTTGGTTATTTTTGTAAAGGATAAAAGGACCAAAAACAGAAAAGACCTTCCCTAGATGGTATGTACCTGAAAGCATATGGACGTACGTACGACAACATACGATATGTTTTAGTGGGATGGATGCTCGTGGTATTGTGGGGCCCGGGAATGCAGATTCTGTGATTATTAAATAAATTTTTTTTTTTTTTAAAAATCACTATGTTTTACTCCCTCCGGTCCAAAATAAGTGATGTTTTGGGTGTTTGCACACATATTAAGAAAATCACTTTTTAGCATTTATTAGCAATAGAATTGACCATTTTAACCTTACTATCTCACATAAACACTCCTAACACATATTCTAATACTATTTACTCCAAGGACAATATAGGAAAAACATCATTAAGTCATTCTTGAAATCCGAAAACATCACTTATTTTGGACCACAAAAAAAATGGCCAAAACATCACTTATTTTGGACCGGAGGGAGTAGTGATTATTAGCTTGCTATAGCTACCATTTACTACATTACTCCTAGAAACTAAGATTGTCCATGTTGTTCTTTCCTTATAAAGTTATTCTAAATAAGTGTGTACGATCTTTAAATCCTACTAAGGTTCATATTGATGGTATGATGTCCATAATGTTAATTGAAAGAGCAATGACCTTACGTCACTCCGAAAGGTCTAGAACATGATTCCAGGAGTTGAGTATGCATTATCTATATGTATCTATTTTACTCTACTGAGCCACACTATAGTAGGCCGGGTACGATACATATTGTGCAACCATTGATCAGTTGGATTTTACCGAGCTCCACGTGGCCGGGTACAATTCTACCGAGCCTTATGATGGCCAGGTACGTTTTTACCGAGTCCTTTTTGAGGCCGGGTACGATATGATGATGATGCCCACAGAGGCATATGCTTCTTATAATTTTTATGTATATATATGTATTATGCATTTCATGCCAATAGCCCCGAGAGGCACTCAGATGTTACAGGTTGTATCTCCTCTATCTCTCTTTACATTACTGTTCTTGTTTATGCTTTCTTGCCTTACATACTCGATACTTTATTTGTACTGACGTCTCTTTTGCCTGGGGACACTGCGTTTCATGCCCGAAGGTCCTAATAGACAGGTTGACATTCCTCCTAATGAGGCTATCAGCTCAGCGAAGGTGTTGGTGCACTCCACTTACTCCGGAGTTGCCTATTTGACCGGTATACTTTGGATATGTATTGATTGGTATGGCGGGGCAATATCCCGACCTCTATGATTTTATGTACTCTTAGAGGCTTGTAGACAAATGTCAAGGTTTATGGATACTTGTATGGACTTGTCGGCCTATATTTTGAGTTTACAAATGGTCGTGTTGGCCTTATAGGCCCGTATGTCACATGTATAAATTTGTATATCAGGTTGGGTCATCATATGTTGAGTATTCCCTTATGTTTTATTCTTGTTATATCATGAAGGGGTTTCTGGCTCATTTACTCATGATAGCATGATAAGAAAAATATGTTACGTTGGTACTCGGTTGAGTAAGGCACCGGGTGCCCGTCGCGGCCCATCCGGTTTGGGTCATGACAGTATTGAATATGTTTCCTTTCGTATAGTTTAGATTTATCTTTTGAATATTTAATCTTCTATAGACTTTATTCTTGAGTCCCAACTTGGTTATCTTTTGTATTTGCTTAGTTTCGTTTACATTATTGTAGAATAGTTGATTGATCTATACTCTAGCCTATCTTTCATGTTTTCTTAATTCATTTTGTAAAAATGTCTAGAGAGTTTTGCCAAGTCCTATAAAAGTACATATGCTATTGTATTCTACTTCTACTAGTGACTTTACATGACATTTAAAAAAAGATCGAAAATTAATCGAACAGTACCGATACCAAAGTGAAACAAGCATAATTGTGACGGTTTCTAAAAGTCTAATTTTAGTTATATATAATAGAATAACAATGGAATTATACAATTTTTATAAAATAACTAGCTGAACCTAAATCGCAAAAGAATTTGTGTCATGTGTGTGAGATACATGCATCATATTTGATACATTTATCACAGAAGAATTTGTTAAACTCGATTTTAACTACGAATTTTGATACCAAATCTATCCAAATCACCTCCAATCTTTCTCAAATTTTGTATATTGACTCATCTATATATTTTCAATAAACTTCAACTACGCCCATTGAAAAAGATCTTTTTTTTGCTTAGATTTTTGGAATATTGTATATATAATTTTTTTTTTGTGTTTTATCACCTTATTTGCTACCTCATCTATAAATTTTCTTTCCCTCTTGTATCTAATATTGCTAATTACTCTTAAAAATATTGAATGAGATCTGTGTGTGTAATTCTTGGAGAAAAAACTTTATTTATCTGGGTTTAATATTTTTATATATGCTTGAATAGTATGATTAATATTTAGAGATTGATAAATAGAGACTTAGAAACATTTATGTGAGATTCCAAAAGTACAAGTCTTACAACAGAATCACATGTGATCCCACGTTCTCATAGCAACGTGCAAGTCTAATTAGCTGCTGCCATTTCATTAATTAGTCGTTGACAAACTACAATTGGTTCATATTTTTAATTAGTTATTACTACTGGTACTACTAGACTGGAATTTGTCTAACTCCATTCACATTTGTATTCCGTTTAAAGTGTGTAGTAGGGGGGACGGGGAGAGATGAATCCAAGGTAATAATTCTTTTGTGTTTATATCAAATTATATTAAATTTTAACCATAACGGCTCATTTCCTCTGATTTAAGGAAGTAAAATGATGTAATAGTTAATCATGGTTAAGTGGGAGAAATGTATATGCAATGGGGGTATTTATTTAGTATAGTCTGAAGACTCGAGAGATACTTCTTTAAGATTAAACATATTCACAGAAGAAGAGATGGTCTTTTTAGAGATTCTTTTCATCTTGTATTCCACTAGCGATACTTTTTCGTTTTCATTTTCAGTAAGCTTACTATATTGTTAATATTTTAGCTGTTTATGGAAAGAGTATCTTGTCAAACTTTGATGAGTCATGTAACTATTTGAGGAATTACATTATATTATAGTTATCATATAAATATTTTTATATTTTTGTGTAATAGCATGTTACTATTTGTCTTTGTTTTACTCGTCAATTCATAGTTAGTTAATTATAGTTGGACTTATATAAAGTGTACAAAGAAAAGGGCAGCCTAGTGCATAAGGAGAAGAAGAAAACGAAGGAGGAGAAGGAGGAGGAAAAAGGGAGCTGAAATTGTTTAAAAAATGAGTACAAATTAAAATTTTTAAAAAAACAAGTATATATTAAATGAGAGAAATCAAATAAGACGCACCGTGCAATTTTTACCTGTTTGGGCATACATATAAGTACGCTTAGTTGTTGCACCTTCATTACACTTTCACTGATAGATAGTCTATCAGTTCAGGTTGCAACTCGAAAAGCAATTTCCCCAAATTGTAAAACCTATCTGCTACAGTGAAAAGGCACTAAGGAAAATAATTTAATCAAGTTGCCTAGAAGATTATTCACGATTAATATTATTAGCTTTGTAGAAAGTAGAAGAAAAGAAGTCAATCCTTAATGGAGTAATTTATTTTCTCGTGATAGTTTTTGGACATATTCAAGAAATTTGGCCATATTGTTATAATTTAAATTCGTGACTTTGCTATGGTACGTAGTAACTCATTTTACCTGATTTAATTTGAGATTGTTTCATTGTTTGATTTATTTTTCATGTTTTTGTTTTAATTTGCACACCGTACACAAGGAGAAAGTAATTTAGTCATTCTACAATTTATATACATTAGACTGTCACTACACAAAATAAATTGTTACTATACAAGAAATATATAAAAATAAACTATCATTGTACAATTGTATACAATAATAGACCGTCACTATACAAAAATTATAGTAAATAAACTGCCAATATACATATTATATACAAAATAAAGTGTCACTACAAAAGTGTACTAATTAGACTATCACTGTACAAAATATATACAAAAGACTGTCACAATACAAAAATTATACAAAATAGATATTTTAGACTATTAGATATAATATGTTTGGCTAGAGGGACATTTTGTGTCAATGGGAAAAAATACAGGCTATTAAAAAGCTGAATACATACGGATACACTTAAAGTTGACACGTTTTTTCATTCAGATACCTAAACTCAAGGGTGTTCCTATTGAGCACTTATACTACCTGAAACTAATTTCAATTGAGTACTTCTTGCTGAGTTGCCACATAAAATGAGTTTCACCCGATATAGGCGCGTGAAGACCCCAAAAAATAGATTTTTCTTTTTTCCTTTTTTATTTCCTTCTTCTTCTCCTTGAAAAACAAAAGAGATCTGCCAGTTGTGTGATGACCCAAAGACTTATCACCTGTTTTTTCTTTTATTTAGCACTTTCGAGGCCTTGAAGCCTCATTTTTACTCGCCTCGATTTGCATGCACAGTCCGGGCGCATAGCCAGAAAGATTACATGTTAAATTATGTGAAAAATTTCAAAATATGATTTTAAAATGATTAAAATTGACTCCGGTCAATATTTTTGGTAAACGGACTCGGGCCCGTGATTTGACGGTCCCGAAGGGTCCGTAGAAAAATATGAGGCTCGGGAATGTGCCCCGAGTCGAAATCCGAGATCTAGAGCCCGAAAAAAGAATTTTTCTGTGAAATTGTTTTTCTAAAATTATTAAGGAAAATAGAAATAAAAATTGATTAAAAGACTATGGTATCAGGCTCGTATTTTGGTTTTGACGCCTGGAACAAGTCTTATATATGTGTTAAGTGCTTTCTGTAAAGTTTGGTCGAAATCGGACGTCGTTTGACATATTTCGGACCTAAATATCTAAAATTTTGAGTTTATGAAGTTTGATGAAAAAGTGTTGATTTTGAGGTTTGATTCGTCATTTATGATGTTATTTATGCAATTTTATCGCACGGTTAAGTTTGTAGGATATTGTTGAGTTAGTGTGTGTGATTGGTTAGGAGCCCCGAAGGCTCGGGAGTGTTTTCGGAGGTGTTCGGGGTAGTTTTGGACTTAGGGAGTTAGCAGATTTTCTGTAATTTTTACACAGGGATTTTCTTCATCGCGTTCCCATTAGTCCCCTCGCATTCGCGTAGCTCTGTGTCTTCCCTTTGTGCGTTCGCGTCTTGAACCTCGCAAACGCGTAAGCCAAATTCAGGGCCCCAGTAATTCCCTTCTTCGCGTTCGCGTTCTGGCCATTGCGATCGCGATGGTTTGCTGTTTCCTCCATCGCGTTCGCGTCTCTTGATACACTTTCGCGTAGGCCAACCTTGGACCCCAGCAGTTTTACTCTTCGTGTTCGCAACCCTCACTCACGAACGCGATGCTTCCAGTTCCCCCTGCTTCGTGAATGCGACCCTTATATCGCGAATGCATAGAACAAATTCGTCCAGCGATTTTTAAAGTCTAAAAACAGACCCATTACGAGAGTATTCCCATTCTTTCATAAAACTTGTCTTTTCCAAGCTTTAGGGGCGATTTTTGAAGCTCTTTCGCACCAAAGTCTTTGGGTAAGTAATTTTTCACCTAATTCCTCCACTCTTCTTCATTCATTACTGAAATCCTAGACCTAAATTATGAAATCAAAGTAAGAATTAAGGGTTTTGGGTCGAGTTAGGATTCTGAGAATTTTGGGCGAGTCAACCTCAATTTGGGGTCGAATCTTAAAACAAATTGTATATTTGAACTCGTGGGGTTATGGTGATTGTCCGAGCCTCGTATTTGGACCATGTGGGCCTGGTGTCAAATTTTCGAATTTTTGAAGAATTCTAGAAAATTCATATCTAGGCTATAGGATATTGCCATTAAGTCTTTATTGATATGATTGAATTAATTATGCCTAGATATCTTTGTTTCAGAGTCGGATTGTAGAGGAAAGGCGATATTTGAGGATTGATTGCTATTATTTGGACCGAGGTAAGTGCTTGATCTAACTTTGGCTTGAGGGAATGGGATTAGGGTGTTGTTTGCTAATTGCTAAATGTTGAGTACATTGTGTAAGCATAGTGACGGGTATCTATACACCGGAGTCTAGCATGACCGTGGTTCTTTGTTTGTACTTATTCTGATATTGTTATGACTCCTCCATGTTAATTGATGAATCCTATGTAATGTGAAGAGTATGAGGATTGATTGTGAATTGTAAATTCTTTGGAGCGTTGGCTCGAAAAATAAAAAAACTATTGGGTAAGAAATGAAGGAAATAGAAAGAGATGTGATTAATCCCTTGCCAGGATAGTTTGAGTATATTGATTATCTCCATTGCCGAGATGTTAAAGTTATTGTTGTTGCTTCCTACTCAGGATTTGCTATTTAATTGTATTTTTACCTAGCCGGGATATTTCTTATTATTTGTTTATCCCCTCGCCCCGTTTGGTTGTGATTACTGTTTGGGTGAGGAAGAGTGATAATGCACGAAGGGTCATTCCGCGCCATGTTTTGATTATATTTGGACGAAGGGGCATTCTGTGTCATGTTTTGATTATACTTGCACGAAGGGCCATTCTGTGCCATGTTTTGATTATATTTGCATGAAGGGTCATTCCGTGCCATATTTTGATTATTTATGCACGAAGAAATATTCTGTGCTCTGATTTGATTACATTGCACGAAGGATCATTCCGTGCCATGATTTGGGAGTTATGTAAAGGGAAAGTGCAAAGGTTGATGCCGTGCACTTTATTTGATTGCTTTTGGTGAGAGTGAGAGTAATAAAATGAAGGTTGATGCAGTACAACTGTTAATTTTTCCCGATCTCATTCTTTATTGTTATTGCCATATTTCTTACTTAAATTGTTGACCTTATATCCGGACTGTACTTCTCCATAGTATGCTCCCCTCCCTCTTATCTATTATCCTTTATATCGTTTTTCCATATATATATATATATATATATATATATATATATATATATATATATATATATATATATATATATATTGAACCTGCACATGTTGGTTTGGTAGTCCTGTCTAGCCTCGTTACTACTTCGTCGGGGTTAGGTCAGGCACTTACTAACACACGGGGTTGGTTATGCTGATGCTACACTTCTGTGCTCTTTTGCTCAGATCACGGTACTGGAGAAGCTTTTGGACCACAACAGTAGGATATTGATCGGGAGCTGACTTCAGTCCAGGGACTTTTGAGGTATCCTAGCTGATGTTCACAGGCCGGAGTCCCTTCTTTGTTATAGTTTGTTTTCCTTGTATCGAGTCAAACATTGATGTATTTCTATTTAGACTTGTTTTTAGCACTCTTTAGTAGTTCATGAGTTAGCGACACCAGTCTTGGGTAGAGAAATGTTAAACTTTCACATTTTGGGTTTTTAGTTATCTATGTTTTAAAGACTTCCGCTTTTACTTAAATGACTCGTTGTATTTATATTGTTATTGCTGAGGTAAAATCAGGGAATATTTAAAATGTATGGCTTGCCTAGCTTCGATAGTAGGCTCCATCACGACTCCCAATTGTAGGAAATCCGGGTCGTGGAAAGTTGGTATCAGAGCTCTAGGTTACATAGATCTCGCTACTCACGGACAAACTTGGTAGAGTCTGAGGGATCGGTACAGAGATGTCGGTATTTATCCCTAGAGGCTACGAAGTTAGGAAAAATTTCACTTTTATTCTTTCTCATCGTGCGATTCTATTTCTCAAATACTGATTGTCTTTCTATTCTTTTCTTTTATTTAAATGACTGGGCCACTGGTGCTGGAGTCGTGGGCTGCTGCCCCTGCTATACTACCTTGCCCCTAAGCCTGGGGCAATATCTCCTCATGTGGCCTGGATCGCCACACTCAAAGCGAAGTGGCGCGACGGCCTACTGTCCTGGTGACTGTCCCCGGTGGCTCGTAGATCCCGTGGGAGGAGCCTGAATAGCCGGTGGACGATATAAAGTCTCCGGAAATAGCACTGAAGTAGGGACCAGAAGAACCCTGAGGACCTGAATACCCACTGGTAGAACCTGAATAGCTGGCGGGCGGTAGGAACTCTCTAGCATGGGGCTAAAATAGGGGCGTGCTAGAGCACCCGGGGGGGGGAATGGTGGTGCTGAAGATGGGGGCCTACTAGGCTGTCCCCTCCCAAACTGACCTCTTCCCCTAGCTGTGGCACCTCTTAACTCTCCAAGGAATCTGGCCCTCTTGTCCTGCTGCATCTGCTCCCTACTCCTCTGACGATAACCCTCAATCCGGCGAGCAATCTCGACCACAAGCTGATACTCTATACCCATCTCTACCTCTCGGGCCATCCCCGATCGAATACTGGGCTGCAATCCAGCGAGAAACCTCCGCACTCTCTTTGTATATGTCAGAAGTATCATGAGTGCATGACGAGATAACTCAGAAAACCTTGCCCCAGAGTCGGTCACAGACATTTGAACCTGCTCAAGGTGCTCAAACTGATACCACATCTCTTCCCTCTCAGATGGTAGAATATACCTGTCCAGAAATAACAGCACAAACTGACCCCAAGTGATGGGAGGTGAACCGATGGGCCTGCCAAGAATATAAGACTGCCACCATCTACGGGCCCTGCCCTCAAGCTGAAAAGTAGTGAAGTCAACTCCATATGACTCCAATATCCTCATAGCGTGCAGTCTGTCTCTGCACCTGCCAATGAAATCCTGAGCGTCCTCATGGCGCTCGCCTCCGAAGACTGGGGGTGAAGTCTGGTCCATCTATCTAGTGGCTTCTGCGGATCGTACTCCACAGTTGGTCTGGGCTCGAGTAACACTGTAGTGAGTGGGTGAGCCTCATTTGCAAGTAGTGCACCTAGAGTCTGATAAACTGCAGCTTCATGACTATGAGTCTGACCAGTAGAGGTTTGTGCTCCCCTTCCCGCCTGTGATATAGCTAGATCCGTTGGAAATAAACTAGCTTGAGTCATGGTGTCTATGAACAACAACATACAGCCCATTATCTCCTAGAAACTTAGTGTTGTCATGAAATCTGTCGGAGTAGGCACATCTGCGGGCGCCTCGCCCTGCTCCTCAGTAGTGGGATCCCCCACAGGGTCTGCTGGTGGTGCATCGGGAATATCTTTGGGATGCCCTCTTCCCCTACCATGGGCCGTTGCCCTCCCCCGACCTCTAACTCGGCCTCTGGCAATGAGGGGAGCAGCTCCTCCCGAGTTCGAAATGTCGGCGGTACGGGTCCTCACCATCTGTAAGAGAATAAAAGAGAAAACTTAGTACACTGACCTTTGAACTATGAATAATGAATAGTGTAGTCTTTCCTAACACCCTATAGCCTCTCGAAGATAAATACAAACGTCTCCGTACCGATCTACAAGACTCTATTAGGTTTGCCCGTAACTTGTGAGGCCTACATGAACTTAGTGCTCTGATACCATGTTGTAACGACCCATTTTGCTTAACTAGGTCATGGTGGCGCCTAACACCATAGTTAGGCAAGCCAACTGCGAAAATTTTGATTAAGTCTCAATTATTAATTAACCAAACCAAATATACTAGTGTTGTTCAAGTAAATAAAAGAAACTAGCAAGATCATACAGTACTGACATAGTCATACAAACCCCAAAATAAATGTTCTCTACAGTGTGTGCCAGAATCCGGTGTCACTAGCTACGGGCGACCAATAGAGTATACACAAAAATATACAAAATACTATCCTATTGTCTGAATCAGAATAGACGAAAAATCATAAATACAGGAAAAGGACTCATTCGGCTGCGAATTGGCATGAGGGAGAAGGCAACTCACCGTAGAAGTCCCAGGAAGTGCTCACTGATATGCACCCGAGTGATGTCCGGATCCACCTGCCTCAAACACTGTACATTTAAGTACAGAAGTGTAGCATGAGTACGTAAACAACGTATACTTAGTAAGTGTCCCGTCTAATCTTGAAGAAGTAGAGACTAGAGGTCGACTCGATACTTACTAAGGTCAATTAGTATATATATATATATACACAAGTGTGAATATAGCATGATTAAACAAAGAATTTACAAGTAATGGCAGGTTGTAGCATGTAGTGTAAGTCCAGAATATTTATCATTTATCAAGTGAGACAGTGGCAAAATGAAACATATATATAAGCTTTTCCACAATTAACATGCGCACATAATACCGAGGTGACAACCCGAACCAACATAAATAAATGTCCACTTGCCGAGGGTCGACGGCGCGCCTATAGATGCACCTATTCATACCGAGGCGATCGGCCCTATCCACAATTAAGGATAATATGTATATCAAGTTCACATCAAATGACACATAAGTAGGCAAAATATCATATCAACACAAATCAATTTATAGAAATAAGCTCATATCCTCCTTTTTAAGTCTCTAATAATTGCTAGGCGTTCAAGACAACAATGTACCATAAGAACATATTTAATAGGCATGATGTAGGTCCTAAGCTACCCAAACATCTAACATAGTAGTAGCTACGCACGGGCTCTCGTCACATAACACGTGCGTAGTCCCTGCATTTAGCGACAAGTACTCAACACGAAACCTAAGGGGACAATTCCCTCTCACAAGGTTAGAAAGGAGACTCACCTCGCTCCGAAGCACGTTTTCAACCGCAAGACTAGGCTCCAAGATCAATTCGAAGCCGAACAAGCACCAACTAGTTTGAATAAGGCAAGAAGTAATCAATAATTGCTCACAAGGTTGAATTCTAGCTAATTAAGTGATTTCCCAACCTTTCCCGCAAGTTTACTAAATTCCGACCCCAGGCCCACGTGACCAAATTCTGAGATTTTTCGAGGAAATTATTATCTATTACATAAATATTACTAATATGTAAATTTTAGTTCATAACACAACTAATTAGGTGATAAAATTATGGTTTTTCCAAAACCCTAGGTCTAGCTCTAACCCTTGATTTTATTTGATATTCTTGGTGTTAAATCTACCTAATGTTCATGTATTTAAGCTAAGAGTGTGTGGGAATTACTTACCTTGTGATAATAGGGAGAAACACTCTCTTTGAAATCTTCAAAATCGCCCAAGTGATGAGAAAATGGGAGATAAAAGTATTTGAGCCCGTATTAAATGAGCTCACTGCCCCTGCGATTTTCGCTTCTGCGGTCATGGGACAGCTTCTGCTATCCCGCACATGCGGAAAATAAATCGCATTTGCGTTTTTGGGCGAGGGATGGTCAACCACTTCTGCGGTTTGGGGGTCACATAAGCGGAACCGCTTATGCGGTTTCTGGGCCGCTTATGCTGTTCTTCCCATTGGCTGCGTGACCGCTTCTGCGATAGGAGGGCCGCTTCTACGACCTCTGCTTGCGTGATAAAAGGGCTGCTTCTGTGGGCTTCGCTTCTGCGGTCCAAGAGCCGCAGAAGCGGTTTTGACAGAAGCAATAGATGTTGCTCCCCTTTAATTTCTAGCTTCACTCGAACCTCGACCATTTGACGCTCGGGGCACCCGAGCACTGTCCGAACATACCGACAAATCTAAAATCACGAGGCGGACCTAGTCGAACCTTCAGAACAGCCAAAACATTATTAAACCACGGAATGGGACCCCAAAATCAATTAATCAAATCTAATTAACTTCAAGTTCTTAATTTCCTACCAACGGGTCAAAACGCCCTTAAACTACTCGGATTGACACCAAACTTTACGGGTAGGTCTTATATGATATTTTGAACTCGTACCAAGTGTCGGAATTGAAATCCGACCCCGATACCTATAAAAACAATAATTTCTTTTTTTATTTAATTTTTTGAAACTTGACTTAATAATTTTTACAAAAAATTTCATTACTCGGGGTAGGGACCTCGGAATTCGATTTCGGGCACACGACCATGTCCTATATTTCCTCACGGACCCTAAGAAATTGTCGGATCGCGATTCCAGATCCGTTTTCCCAAAATATTGACCGAAGTCAAACTTAGACTTTTTGAAGATATTAAATGAAGCGAATAGGCTTATTTTTGCCCGAAATTCTTCTAACTCCGAACCACCCGCCCTCGCAAGTCATAATTCAGCTAAAGCAAATGCGGAACGGATTATTTAAGGGAACGGGGTTCGAGAATGCAAAACGACCAGTCGGGTCGTTACCGACAACTTTTTTAAAATTTTCAAAAATAAAATTTCCTCACTCATAAAACTGCAATATTATTTTAAGTAAAATGCATGTCCAAACATAATTTCAAATTCCAATTGTCATTTTTTAACTTAACTTCTGATACTACTTTTTTTAAATATATAGTAATTTTTATGTACAAACGCCTACTTAAAAGATTGGTTGTACATCAATCGTTATTCTGTCCTCATTTTCAGGAACTGTTAGTTTGATAAAATTTACCCAATGAAGGATGTAATAATGCAATAAAGACTTTTGAAAAATAGTTTGATATATATATGGCTTACTAAACACAATTCTAATTTTCAAATACCATTTTTATCTCCGAACGCCCACTTTATATTCTTCGCCCATCCTTTTCTTTGCCCGTAGTTGATGTTGGACAAAGTCCTCCTTTTTCTCTTGTAGTGTTCGCATTGAAAAAAAGTTGTCTGAGGAGTATATATGACAAACAAGTTTGAAAGAAAAAAAAAATTATGGACAAACAGGGCTTAAATAATTGACGTTTTAAGAAAATGTTTGTTTAATATTGTCAATTATTTCAATTTTAATTATAATTTAAAATTTTAGAAAAACTAAACTGAGGAGTATTTCAAAATTTCAATTGTTTTTCTAAGTAAAATCCTGTTTAAATACAAAGTTAGTACTCCTATTCAATAAATATAATATACCTTTTCATTGGATCAGAAAATACAACTGGTAGAGAAATAAAAAGGAAGTAGTCTAATCCCCAAAAATCCTCGTGAAGTTGTTCGGCCCCCCAGTTTTAGCATTAAATGATGTCAAAATATCTGAAAAGGGTTTATAATTTTTTTATTTAACGCTATATGTATGCCAGTCAAATCATATGCAGTATAGCGTTCAAATACAAAATGCTATGTATTAACCATAAAAGTTATCGTTAACGTATAGCGTCTTGTATTTGAACACTATACATAGAAAAGTAATATTTTTTTTTCATTTATTAATATATTTTGAGTTCAAAAATATAAAATTTAAGTTTCAAAAATCTCTACTTTGTAAAGATAAAAAGATTATTTTAGATAAATTTTCAACTCCAAAAAAGCATAATCACAAGAGTAATAATAAAGAAGTATACAAAAAAAAAGGTAACAGCAGCCAAATTCTATATGAATACTGGACACAGAATATATATAAAAAAAAGTATGATCAGATAAGCTGAGGCTGAATAAAACCGGGCAAGCTATGATAAGTCCAAGTAGTTCTCAAATGGTACTGCTTGTTGATAAGCATTTCAGATTTGTACTGAACATATACGATAAAAATAGGTGGGACTTGTTATATATAGTGCTACTTTTTTTCTTCTTTCACTTTACTTGAGAAGAATCTTGGCTTTTTGCAAAGGCTGAGACATTTTCTTGTTTTGTCAACGTCATGTGGTCATTGATAATGTCGGACTGTGTCGATCAAATTATTCCTTCTTTCATTTTACATCACTTTTTACTACATAATTTTATATTTGAAAATAATTTAATTTAATTTTATAGTTTATTTATAATAAATATGCTTTTTATACATCATAAGAATATAGTTTCCAAGAGATGTTTAAATGGTGATAAATTAAGAAAATATGACTGATGGCCAAAATATAGAATTATCAACTGTACTACAACATCGTAAATAAACTAAACAAAGACAAAGAAAATATAAATCACACGAGTAAAAAGATATTAACCAAGCCGGAACTCAAGAATAAAGTCTATAGAATATTAAATATTATAAAAGATAAATCTAAATCATATGAAAGGAAACATATTCAATACATTGTAGGTTGCTATAAAATCGCTAGAATGCCTTGTGTCTTGCAAGTGAATATGCTGAAAATAATTTAGTTTTAATAGAAGTAGCATTATAGGATCTATTAAATAAGCCTAAAATCGGTTCGGTATAATATAGTTCGGTCGAATTAGTCAGTTTTAAAATATCCATTGACATCCCCGTGTATATCTTTCTCAACATTTGGTAATACCTTGGTTTAGCCCAGTTTCGCCAGTGGCTAAATCACGCTTACATGGGGAGGCTCAACTGAATTTCCTTCGTTGAAAAATAAAACTTCGTATATAGGGGAATGTTTCTGTGATAATATGTCACGACCCCAGTTCACCTTCTATGAGCATGTCGTGATGGCACCTAGTTCCTACAACTAGGTAAGCTTCACAATGCAGAAATTTAACATAACTTGCAAAAATATTTAATTAAAATGAACAATATAAAATAGTAACTGCATATAAGGCCGCTCGACCTATATAACTCAAAAGAGAAAGCGAAAGCCTACAACACAATCCCAAAACCCGAAAACTCAAGGGAGCCACAAGATAATATAAATACCAAAAATGCTCTAATCTCCGAAATGTCTACATCAAGGTATGATAGAGTCTAAACACTACAGATAGAACTAGGAAGGAGACTCTTCGGTCTGTGATCGCTGCAGATATACCTCAAAGTCTCCGTAGCTCTCCCCACCTCAAGGATAATGCGCCTGAGTGGAGGTACCTGGATGATCTACACATGAAAAATATGTGCAGAAAAGGCATGAGTACACCACAATGGTACTCAGTAAGTGCCAAGCCTAACCTCGGTTGGGTAGTGACGAGGAAGGTCAGGGCCCTATTGAGGTAAAATATGATAATAAGTTAACAATACGAAAGAAAAGGCAGTAATAATGTGCACACCAGTGAGATAAGACAGGTCAACAAGGCCATAACAACTTCATAAGTTTGATTCATTTCGTTTTAGAGGGTGATTATTACATATAGCCTCTTTTTGTGCATTCCAAAGGTTTGAGTAGGTCCGTCTCATGATTTTAGACTTGTCGGTATGTTTGAGCGGGGCTTAAGAGCCCCGAGCATCAATCAAGAGAGGCTTGAGTGAAGTTGAAAATTTGAAGAAGTGCTAAAGCTGCTAATTTTTTCATAACTGCACATGCGGTTGGTGGACCGCAGGTGCGGGACCGCATATGCGGTCCATCTATCGTAGAAGCCTCAGAAAAGGCCAGGTCAAACTGCTGAAGCGGCCTCAGGACCGCAGAAGCGGTCCCAGTCCTTTTTAGCCCATTTCGGAGATGCGGTCCCCTAACCACAGATGTGAAAATCGCTGAGGCAATGAGTCCATTTAATACAAGTTCTAAGTTATTTCTAACATTTTTCACTCCTCCATTGGCGATTTTGGGAGATTTTTAGACAGGGCTTCTACTTGGCATCTTGAGGTAAGCTTATACCACCCATTCTTTGTTTAACACTCGTGTTCTAGGTAGTTTAAACACTAGGATTATAGTAAACATCATGTGATTAGAGCTAAACCTATGGTATTAGTAAAACTTAGATTTTACCACGAAACTGGTTATGAAATGAATTAGAAATCATATATTATTGATCTTTAGGTTATAGAAGACAACTTCCTTTACCAAATTTCAGAATCCGGGCATGTGGACCTGGGGTCAAATTTTAGAAAATTGGTGTTTAAGGGTGGAAAATTGCTTAAATAGTCAGAATATGATATTTTTTCCTCGGTACTGGTGACTATAATCAGTGTGCTATATGTTCTGGAATGGATCTCCTTAGGCCGGATGGCCATATACAGTATCGAATGGTTGAACACTTGAGAGTAGGAGCACCTGGTGCATTTCTTGCTGTTTGTGCATTGGCATGTAGAGATAGCTAAGTTGTATACCTTACAATGTTTATATCTGTATTTAGTTTACTGCTTTGACGTGTATATTTGACTTGTAAGTATGCCTAAGTTTTTCCATATTGATTTCTGTTATACCTATTGAGGTTGAGCTCGCACCACTTTCAGTCCAATGCTTGGACTTGTTACTTATTGAGTTGGTGTACTCACATTACTCCGTGCATCCCGTGTGAAGAATCAGGTGATACCGATCGTAGTGGCGATTGCTGATTGAGGTTCCAGAGTTTTGAGACTATCAAGGTAGATGCACGATGTTCGTGGGCCTTGACTCTTCTTCTTTATCTTTTGTCGTATTTTCAGTTTATTTCTCTATACTGTGTAGTGGACTGTATTCTAATCTAGACGCTCATGTACTTAGTGACACCCTGGTTTTGGGCCGGATTGTGTCACTTTTGGATTTTTTATGTTTCAAGCAATTTCCTTTAAATGTTAAATGCTTCCACTAATGTTTTCAAACTAATCGTTGTTTTGTTGGGTATGTTTAGTTGAGGCTTGCCTAGTTCCACTATAGGCGCCATCACTGCGGTCAATTTTAGATCGTAACAAAAGTTGGGTCAACTAGTTCACTTATAAGGCCAATGAAAGAAGCCATTCTCGCTTGAAAAATATTTATATATGATTTGATACTTAATAATCTAACCGCAACAGAAAACAGAGAGTGCATACTCCCTTCTCATAGTAGACGACTAGCAACCTCTAAGTGTTCATAAAAATATTTTGCCTCTTCGTTAGGAGGTTGTTTAACACTTTCACAGTTTCAAAATCGATGTACATCCTAAAAGCATCCACAACCATTGGATGGTATCTGGGATGTTAAACGCTATTCTCCACCAATCTACTACTTTCACAACCAACGACGTTATAAAATACACAATCAATACCATCAACCTCTGTTACTAGTCAACACAAAATAATTATCCATAAACCCCTTCTATAAAGATGAGTCGTAACATTCTTCGAATCCAAAAAATGCAAACACTTTCACTTCGTACAAGGACATCTAACCATCCCTCCAATTTGAAACGGTTCAAGTGTCATTGCGTGCCTAATAAATTCCTTAAACCCTTCTATAAATTCCTCTCTAAAAAATCTACGATTAGGATAATTCCTATTATACATCCAACTACGATATTCCATCTATATAAAGAACAAATAAATTACATTTATATTAATCATAATTCAAATTCATTTAAAGAATTAAGTTACATCATGAACTTTTAGTTACAAAATACAACACAGTCAAACACTACAATATTGCATTACCCATTCAATTAGACTAATTATCTATTTTTTTGCCCTTTCTTGCATTTTCCTTCTTATTTTGATAGTCCAAAAAAAGCTACTAAATAGTTAAACCATCTTAATTTAAGAGGCTACAAAAAATATTTAAAGAGGTAATATTAATCCGTATTAAAGAGGCCATATAGCCTCTCATCAATCATAATACTTATTTCCTTTTTATTAATATAAATTATTTTGTGTATAATTGAATGTAGTATTCATTTCAAATCTGAAATGTATTTTCTTTTTTTTGGCAATTTACTAGGCTAGTGTCTAGGGCTAAGTTTTAATTAATAACAGAAAAGAAAAATACGACTATTAGAAAAAAGGACAAATAAGGGGGCAATAGCACCGGTATTGTTACTCATATAACACAAATCGGGCTAACCTTATCGTACTAATCCTATTGAGGTTTGCCAACCTCGCCTGCTAACAAGAATGTAAAAAGTATGAACTTGAAAAAGTGATGAGAACAGACGAGGATACTAAAAAAGTGGTGGAATAAAATGTAATACCCATTTGATTGTCGTCTCGTTTTTTCCAACCTTATAAAATCTTCAATTTGAAATTCTTTGTCGTTTTCATATACCTTGTTCAAAAAGTATTCAAAAATCATCGTTTTTTGAACGGTTGGACCTCATGGATGAAGTTGGGGCAGCCTGTTTTTGTTTGGCAGCTCTCATTAGAAGTCGCCTAACAATTGCTTCCTTGTCGGACCTTGTTGCAATTTTCATCTAGATTGCACCTGCTTCACTTGTTCCAATGTGGTCCTCCATAGTGTTTGGTGGTGTATCTAGGAAGTGAATGCATGTGCGACAAGGAGGCTTACTTGGAATGAAATCTGGAGCCTCCCACTTGGTCTTTAATTTGCTAGTCTCAGTATTTTCAAAGAATGGCATTTGAAGTTCTATCCTTGATAACTCTTTCCACACTATGACTGGCAAATTGAAAGATTTTAGATAATCTTCCTGCGCCTTTTTAAAATTTGAGAAGATAAATGTATTTGGCAAGGTGACCAAAGGTTGTGTGATCATGGGTTCCTCAGTAAACTGCTCGCAATGCACAATAGTTGCTGCATCAATCTGCTTCTGCTACACGTTTTTCTTCTTCTTCTTTCCTATTATTGTCTGTGGACTGATTTCAATTAGCTGCTGCTGACTTGAGTTTGGTGTTGTTTCATTTCGATCACAAATAGCAGCTGGAGTGTTCACAATTTGCTGGTTCTGCCTTCCAGTTTTCTTGTCTGCTGCCTTTGTCTTCGAGCTAGTAACCATTGTGCTCGCTTCAATCTGTGGAAAGCCTGTGGCATGCTTCTGCTGTCCAGACATGAAGCTAGTAGGGAAATGTTGCTTCTATGCTGAATTTGGATGCAACAGTGCATCACATTGAGTGTGTGCACGTTGTTGTTGTTGCCCAGGATAATGATCTTGAGCATAAGAAGCTTCTTGATCCCTCAAGTCTTGACTTTTGTTCTTGATTACTTCCTTATCTTACCTGTAGATAGTAGAGGTTGTGTAGAACCCCCACTATATTCACCAATCGACTCGAAGCTTTGAGAAGGAATTCTTGCGCCAATGTATTCAAAGTGACCAGAGGTTGTTTTATTATCAACATCATGGAAACCTGAGCACCTTCAGCACGATCTGTAGTAACATTCAAAGGAAGATTAACTTTCAAAATTGACTCCCTAGGAGTTGGCAATTTTCCAGCTAAACCACCAGTTGCTTTGAAAGATTTAAGAGTCTCCAAGTTTGCATCTACTACAGTTGGTGAAAATTGAATCCCAACAGGAAGTCCATCAAGATTTTCCTCCAGATTAGGTTTAAAGCTTCAATCAGTACCAGCTATTTCATTGTGCTCGACCCCATGCTGAAGGTTTTGAGCTTCATTTGGTTGCCTTGTATCCAGGAAATTTTGATCGCCAATATGATTTTGGTGTCCAGTGATATGAACTCCAGCTGTAGTAGCTATATTCACAGCCCCTCCACGATTCAAACTCAATGTAGTAGCAATGTCGTTGGCATTTGTTGCTTGGTCAACAATAGGTTTAGCAACACCTGCAGCTACTCGATCACCAGCGTCTTTCAATGCAACAGTAGGCTTCAAATTTATAAATTCAGTAGTTCCACGATCAGCTGCTAACGCTGTTGTTGATGATTTATCAGCTGGTTCACTTGTATCTCGATCACCAGTTTCCTCATCTTGGTTTCCATGCAATTTATTAACACCTTGAACCCACAAATTGTTCGCAGGTGTGCCAACAATATTCAGTTGCACTGTTTCCGCTTTTTCTTTTTGATCATGAGTTTTGTTCCCAGTATTGTTGCACTATAGTATTAGCTTTTTGAAATTCCTTTACAGCTAACACCTTAGCGCTTTCCCTTTTGACTATGCTTGAGCCCACATTAACATCACTATTGGGTTCCTTTCCAGCTGCATACTGCTGCTTAGTCACATGACCAAGATGGTCCGCAGCCTTGTCCTCTTTTTTCTCCAATCGTAAACTTTTGCCACCTTTTTTCCTAGTCGTTGAAAACTCACCATCCGGATTAATTATTTGTGTCGCAATTTGTGCATTAAATCCTTGTGAAGCTGTAGCTAAAGCAGATTCCACCAATGTTAGTGGACCCTTATCAAGATTTGAAACCTCACCTACAGTATTTTCCATAGCAGCACGATTGGTTTCTTCGAAAATTTTCTGATTATTATCAGCATCACTGTTAGTTCCTTGCCCATCTTCCATTATTTTTCCATCTGTTGCTGCTACTTCTTTAGCACCTTGCCCAGCCCTTTTAGAATTAAGGTAGTCTCTAGCATCTCTTTCAAGTTGTTCAGTCAAGGGTACATCAACCTCAAGCAAATTACTCTCATCCGATGCCCTAGTTTTGTCATCTCATCTACACCTTGTTCTTTCAAACATCGACATTCTTTATCATCATGTCCTTGATGCTTACAATATGTACAATACTTTGGGAGGTTGTCATACACAATTTCCTGATATTTCAGGATTGGCTTACCTGTAACTCTGTCGAAGATCAACATTTTTATCCTCTTAGGATGTTTTCCAGTAGATCAAGAATGACCTTCGCCCGGGCATCACTTGGACTTGTTCTATCCTGAGTTACCTTGTCCAAGGTAAGATCTTTACCTACATCTGATGCAATTGACATCAAGGACCTTTTAGCAAAAAAATTGGGCGGCAGACGTGGGAAAGAGATCCAAACCACTGCCATGGACGTTTCTTCTTTAGGATTGAATCCTATCGTCCATGGGAAAGTTTGAAAAAAGAATTCTCCACCTTTTGGCTTTATATAACCAATTGATTTTGATATACATTGAACAAAATCATTGTGTAGATCAAACCTAACTAAGACATGACGAAATTCCAGCAGTCCAATGTTACAACGACCTTGAATATCAAAATGCGATGTAAAGACTTTGCGAAACTCTTGTAAATCCGGTTTACCGTATGAGAACTTCATGATAACAGCTTGACGCAATCCTTCCTCTTTTGTGAATTGATTAACCTCATCTAATCAGAACTCTATCGTTGGTTCACCATGTACAATCGTCACAGGCACCAAATCTGCTTTCGTTAGAATTCCGGCAGAATGTTTTGTGCGGAAATGGTCTGCATATAAGCTGGTTTGGATTGTTGTTTGTTGTTGGTTCGTTTATGTTTTGGTTCACCTCTCCCACGGCCAAAGGCTGGGGAGAGATTGTAGAAGCCATGGCTCCCTAGCTGAAAGAAGAAAATCGTCATTCCTAGAGAGAGGAAGTAGAGAAAGGGGAGAGAAAAAAAGGGGTTGGCCGCACTTGACATCCTAAGGCCGATGAAATGTATTCTTTAATCTTTCCCTATATAAGCTAAATAAGACAAGAACACATCAAGCCATCAATTCACTTCTATGTACATTTATCTCTCCATTTATTCAAAATTTTAGAGACTTTTAGTTCTTCCGTTGCTAAATTTGATAGAATTAAATTATATAATAAACTTTTGTTACAAAATCCCAAAATCCTAAAAATCCCAAATTGTAAAGCCTAGTTTATACAATTGAGAGAATTTATATAACTAAAATTAACAAATGTGGATAAATAACCATCAAAGGGAGAGGGGTATGATTTTGGGCTGGCACGACAGTGGCAGAGGATCAATGGCGGTGGAGGCACAGTGGCGACAACGAAGAAACAGTGATGGCACGGGAGACACGTAGTCGGGGGTTTGATTTTGGGTGAGAAGGGAGTGGTGAGGTGATTTGGGAAGGATTTTTTGGAGTGAGAGAAAGAGTAAAGACGAAATCTGACCGAAGTCGGTTAAAAAATATCGGTTAGTATCATTAAGTTCATTTTGACTCTTTGACTACACATTAATTATTATATATATATATTAAAAAATTAATTGTCTTGTGTGGGAAAGAATATTTTCAAATTTACTGATCGATTTTGGTCGATATATTTAAAAAAAAATTATTTAAAAATTATTTTTATAGTTAATATGCAAGTATGATCAGGTTTTGGTCAAGTATACCCTTTACCACATTTTGGTTAAGTACTCATTTTCTCTTTACTGTTATTTTTATTTTTTTTTGGTTCTTATATTGTTGGTATTATATATTTTTGGGTAATGTTATTGTTATTGATCTATTACCTCTTTTTGTCTTCTTGAGTCAAAGATCTATAAAAAAAAAAAACTTATCCAAATCACACTTGTAAAATTCTACTAAGCAATTGTTGTTATTGTAACAATTTTCCTACTTCAACATCTCCGTGCAACAGTAGCTTTGAGTAGATTCTTTTAACTTTGAATTATTAGAGAGGTGTGACAAATATATATATATATATATATATATATATATATATATATATATATATATATATATATGGAACTCCAACCGTCCAATCGTAGTTCTTCCATGTCAGGACAAACTCACATTAAAAAGTGCATGTAATCTTATTTGATGAAATTGACACATTTTGGGAAATCATGTGCGATATTTTCACAGGTCTAGAATTAGATAGATCACATCTACAGAAGCAACTGAAAATATTTTCTGGCGTTTAGACAATCAGTGGCTGCTTAACCCTAAAAATGCTAAACTAGTGGCTTTAGACCCCCAAAAATTAAGGCTCCAAATATACTTAAATTCTATATCATATAAATAATTATGTATTTATTATTGGTGATAAATAAATTAATTTTAATTATTTGTTGTCAATTTTTTAAGTTTATACTAAAAATTGTAGATTATTAAATTTGCATTTACTTTCTATTTTTTATTATTCTTTTTTATTACCTCACACATGGTGGATGAGTTCAACTTCTTAATTTATCTAACTCACTTAAGCTTGAATCAATTTTGTTTATAACTATAATTTTGAAGAATTTTCTTATATTCTTTAAATACTTTTTAGATGATTTTTTAATCTTAAGATAATGAAATTATCAAAGGATTAGATGTGAGAACGCATTCTTAACCTCGAATGTCTTTGGAGGCCTCTTTTTAAATTTTCGCTTTAGCCCACATGTATTATTTACCGCTCTGTATTATTTACCGCCTCTGTAGACAATATCTCGTTGAATTTGAAAAAAAAAAAAGAAAAAGAGACCAATCAATTACTAGAACTGTCTATATTCAACTGTCACTAAGTTGGTTTATGTAACCAACTATATAGCTCTCATAAATATCTTTTTTTTAGTTTCCCAGCTGGTGTCGATATCTGTATTAGAGCTTGACTAAATTCGAATTCGTGCCGAAAAATTCAATATTGGGCGGTAAAGCGCTCTCTAATAAAGACGATTCTATATATACATAACTCGAACTAGAAATCATTAATTAAGAATGAAAGAGTATTTACTACTCGGCAACTAAATATATCATTTCACCAAGAAGTCTCTAGAATGGGCGAGACATGTATCAATATAATATAGTTGAACAGTTAGCTATTCAGAAATATGCTTAAATACAAAAGTTCTCCAAAATAAGTCATAGGGGCCAGTTGGAAACATGATCACTGTTAAGAGAACATAATATATTGCGGTTGGCCTACACCTAAAAGAAGAAATTATATCCACGCTCGATCAGAAAGTATGTCCCTGTTACGTAAAAGTTATTAGCTATGCATGCAGCTATACATAAACTAAATTCACCGGCTCATTATTACTTAGATGAGAAGAAATTGAAACATATAACTACCATGTTTAATATAATTATACTCATACTTGTTTTCCATGAAAGGGTAACAACAATTAGATTTCTAAATGGCTTCTAAAAATACATGATCTATTCCCGAGCTAGTTTATAAGGGTGGTTAATGCAAAAACGTGAAGTATAGTGATAGAGATTGAGTTAACCAAAGCAATAATCGAACCAACAAGGGGACGTTTTCCAGGCGCAAAGCAGGCCAGTAGATACTTCGGAGCCGAGCCTCAAGCCCATCTTGGGCTTATCGAGGGTAATCGTAAAGGGGATAACAGAAAAAGATATAAGCAGGTAAGACTCTATACTACTAATCTTGAGGCAAATAGTGAAGAACAAACGAAGAAACAAGAAAGGTCTGAGGCGACCTCGAAGTCGATGAAGACAAATAACTTAGAAGAGAGAGAGAGATCATTTCATACTGGAGAAGTGGAGTAACATCAGTCGTTTACAAGGTAGGGCGTAGTCCTCCTAATTTAGGCGAGGGGACTCGCTATAATACATGTGTATTAATTCCAAGAGTACAAAGATGGGACGACTTGACGCAAGACCTCACAGTAGGCTCTAGATAGGCCGAACATGTTAGGTGTAGCCCTGTGCCTAGGAGATTTTTTCTTTTATCCCGACATCGAACCTTGCTACCTTCGAGTCAGACCTTGACGAGCCCTGGGGCTGAGAACTCGATCACAGCCTTCCACCCTCGAGATCTAGGGGACGACTTCAAAAATGTCTTGATATCAAAAAATTAAGTCTTCTAATTTTGCTGCGTACAGATAGTCTCCACATTTATCATGATGAAGTGATGGGAAATGATTCTGACACCCGACTCCTTGAGCTCCTTTTGCCGATGCTATACGGGCGATTCGGACCGCGACGCACTCTTCTGTGATAGATGGCGTGTCTCACAGATCTCTATTCGATGTCATGACTTTTTCGCTCCTCGACGCAAAAGTACTACCGTTGGTTTGTTTTTCCAAGGAAGTAGTAATTACCTTCACGAGTCAATCTTTCAGAGCATCGACGACCGTGTTATTTCTCCCATATAAATGAAGGCGTTTTATGGCATTGCATCCCCCATCTCAATCTTTTACCTTTTATTACCACGATGGAAGTTTTCTATCTCAAGGCTGTTTGGAGGAGTTCTTTCGGGCTGCGTCGTAGCCTTCTACCGGGGTCTCCCTTTGTTGATCATAAACATGTTGTTCAGATATTGCTGCGGTTATTGCTATGTTGGATGTTGCTGCTACTGTTGGTACGAGATGGAAATAGATGGAGAGTTGGTTTCACCTTTGCATAGATGGCCATTTGGATTATGCATCGCTGCTCAAAATGGAGCTCAGAATATCCACCACTACTCATCTTTATACCTCGGCTCGATGCGGAACTCCGCCCCGAGCGGTGAGCTTGCACAGCTTGATTCTCAAACAAGTGTATTTGGAGTACCCGTACAAGCAGGATCGAGGATTGTTCGGTACACTGTCTCTCCAAAGCTTCATTGGCAAAAGAGGATCTTCGAGCTTCGTAGAGTTGTGGCATTTTGTCGTCCCTTCCTACTCCCTAGTTGCTCTTCCTTGGCAATGTCAAAGTGGACAGTTGAGACAGGGCTTCCGAGGGCGATCCTGGAGATACTTCTTTCAAGGGTAGATTAGGTATTATGCCTTTTCTTCATGTATTCCCCTTTGTCGTATATGTGTGGGGAACCCTTTGTAAGCTTTCGTACTTTGTATGTAATCATTCTTCGGGGACTTTGTAATTGAACATCGTGACCCCTCGGGGGCTATTGTACTTGAAAAATTCATAAATGAGAAATGAACTTTGTTGACATCTACTTTCGAATTTGCTCTATTTTTGTATGCCTTCATGCCCTTTCGAGCCTCTTCGAATGTATATTTCTATGTTGATGATTGCTAATATTTAACTTGGATGTAAGTGGTTGCCTTGATTTCTCACCGATCGACATGGGTTCTTTTCGATTCCATTATAGTCTTTTGGGATAACTTTTGGTCGGTTCGATAGATCAGTGCTATAAGAGTCTCTTGAATTATGTAGAGTTTTGAGGCCTTCGGGGGTACTACCCTGGATATAGGTCATCTTTGGGCACCCCAGAGCCCTTATTGATCTTGATGTAGATGATCCTTTTAGGCCGCATGAGATAGACTTTTGCTTCCCTCTTGGCATTTGTTTGCACTTACGCCCTTCGAGGTTTTTGAATGTCTTCTTTTATTTAC
>JASVEL010005940.1:0-129569 GCA_032618575.1 Nicotiana noctiflora
GACACCAAAAATCAAAGCAACAAAGGCACCAAAACAATGCATCGCATCGGATGCGTAATGATGACGCGCATGGCCATGACATCATCCTATGTCAGCCACGCCAACCACAACCTTTGAGCCAATCTGTCATCAATTCGACATCGACCAATTTAGCTCGTTTACCACGGCGGAATGTCTTGTAATTAGATGTAGATAAAATCCGCTCATCGTGGACGACCTCAATAAGCGGAGGGACTAACTGTATGAGTCAAAAGTACGTCGAGTTTAGTGAATGCAAATGGACGAGCTGAGGTCGAGGTCGAAGCCAAGCCTGGTCCAGTAGCGAGGAGTCGCCCAGAGAGAGACCAGTGCCAAGGACGAGTAGAGAACAAGCAGCAACAACTGTTAGAATATGAATAGGAATATTCTATTGAATATCCTCCTCAATTGTAAGTTTTTAGAGCTTTCTAGAAATATATCTTATAAATAGGAAGAGAAAGGGAACAAAAAGGGGGCATCTTGAGTTTTTGAGGAGAACATCTTGTAAAGGGTTGACTATCAAGAATATACAAAAAAAACTTGTTTTATCTCCTTTGTTTGATTTCATTACTAAACATTTTTCGTTTATTCACAAGATTCAAGAACACTTTGTTCATTTCCATATTCTGCTATCACACGCTATAGTTAGAAGAAGGAATCATCCACTCATTGAACATTTGGGTGACGAATTCTTTCTTATTACATTTAATGTCATTTGTCACATTTACTGCATGTTTTCCTTCTCATATTTATTGATAGTCATCGAAGCATTAACTTGGCATTCATTGATTTGAACACTGTCACATACCATTCAAATATTTAACCTTCGATCTAGAATTTATTACATTTAACTAGGATTCACTATTTATCTACTTATTAAATTGGTTTAACAAAAGGGCCTAAATTCTTTTTGGCAAACAAGTACATAAAACTTTATGGTGGAGGTATCTAGAAAGGGTATTGAAAAATTAAAAGATAAAAATGTGATAAATCCAAATTTTCATAATTATAACAAAACCCTGAGTATATAAAGAGGGCAAATATATTAACACTCTCATTCTTGCTTTTTTTCTTCTTTTTAATGAAAGGTTTATTTTAATGTAAAGAACATTATTCTGCAAATAGCAAAGACTAACATCCATTCGTATATCACCTACAAGAAAATCGCAAAAGATGGTTAATCCTACACATAAGGTGAAAGTTAAATTAAAATAAAATAACTAAACAGCTATGCATGCAGCTGCTCCCCCTACTCTTCTTTTCTTCCTATTCGCGGTTTCCTTGCGATACCCATATTAAAACTCATATGAAATTTCGGATTCACGCTGTCAAGTTCTATATTCTCCAACTCTTCTCAGCAACTCTTGAAAATGGATAAGAAAAATAGCTATACAGTTCTCAGGCGCAACTCCTGAAAAGGAATAAGAAAAATAATATTGAGTGTCTACTAACCACTTTATGATTATAAGTTCTTAGGTGTACATTGATAGATTATGTACTCCCCTAATTTTTATCAAATAAAGGTTTGTTCTATTCTATATGACATTGTTTTCTAGCCGATTCAACTATTATAAGATTGAGTTTATGTGTCAAATTGTCTTTTTATTTTATTTTATTTTTCTAACTTTATATCCGGTCAAGCAATATAATATAAAATAAAACGGTATAGAAAAAACAAATTAAAAAATACTAAAAAACCTACCGATTTGAGAATAGAAGCTTTTTGCCGTATCCTTTCTTCCTTCTCACGCTTGCACTCTGCACACCAGCTTGGAAAATCTGTTTGGTACTTCCTCATCTCTCTGAAAACAGAGCTGCAACATGAAAGTAACTATAATTAGTCATAATCGACGTTAGTGCATTCTGAAAATAGTAAATAATTAGGCATTCAATATTCATAATCAGAGAGCTATCATTCTTTTATGTCATGCTACTAGCCTCTTCCACATGATTAGTTTGCATTGGTTCGTCGTAATTGGAAATTATACTGACATAAACGCTCTCTAATGTTGCCAAGAACTGTAAAATATTACTCCCATATTGTTCCCTTTCTAAATTTGGAAGAATTTAGGTTAAACTTCCAATTCTGTAGAAACTTTTATAATCACAAATACGCTGGATCATTTTCTGACTTGTTTAGGACCATAAATTCTAAAAATTTGTATTTTTCTTAAACTCTATGCCAAGTTCACATAAATTAGAACGAGAGAACATCATAAAAATATCATACATTTATGTGAATATGTAGGGGCGGAGCTAGCCCATCAGTTATGACATCAGCTGAATCCATTAACTTTGGTCCAAATCATATATTTGTCTTATAAAATTCATTGAATCTATTTTAACTACTAATTAAGAACCCAATAACTTAAAAAAGGATCAGAACCCTGAACTCGTGGACTTCAAATTCTAGCTTTGCCTCTATGAATGTATTTGAAGCAAGATGGCCACTAAAGAACAACGAGAACATGTACAAAAGCCGGGGAATTGATCAGTACCTTCTGCACCATATCAACAAGTTGATCCTCTGCCCAGATGTTGTCGCTCTAGCACCATGCCTATGGCGACCACAATGTAGAATCGCACGCCCCGCAATATGCACATAATCAAAGACCTCCTGTTGAAAAAATAATTATATAGAACTAGTTCAATATAACGATTACATGGAACCAAATTAATAGTAGAATATCACTTCCTACCGAAATATACAGGAATTATTATTCATCAACATGGCGAATAATGGTAGAACTCCCTATGTTTGGAAAAGATTAATATAGGAAACATTAATAGACACACTAATGCTATGACAGGTTTCAGACCAAAAATTTCAAAAGTTTTATAGCCACATAAATATTATGACTTGTTTAAGGCTATATATATAAATCAAAAGACTTCCTTCTTTCATAAAGTTTGTGTCAAGTCAAACTTAAGAAAATCTTTTTGAAACGGAAAGAGTAATAAATACCTGTGGCTGTGTATCAGAGTTCACATGCTTCTCGCACCGTACGCCTCGGAAGAACAACTCTCCACCTGTGAATTGCTTTCCTAAGCACACATTCAAAGTGACCTCCGCATCGTCAACATGGAAACCTGAAAAGTAAAGCTATTGAGATATACTGCAAAAATCTATGCTCAATGTCACATAACACAGTCCATTCATGTAACTACTAAATAGATGTCGTTACATACTCACCCAAGTCAATGTCTCTGTCTGTCCCATACTCAACGACAAAACCATGATGACCATCGAGTGTGGATCCACCAACTTCAGTGAAAAAAACTGCACAATTATATCAAGGAATGATTAAGTTCAACAGTAGATCCATCCTAACCTATCTGTTTTCATAACTTTTCATTGGATCCTTCGTATAATCAGTGTGATCAAAAGCTTGCTTAAGTCTTAAACCGAGGCTCAAAACATGTTGAGCGCTTCGGTCTTCCGCGTCGTGTCAAGGTTCTAAGGCATATTTACCAATGAGTATAATCCGGAAAATGCGATACTAAACAATTGATATTTTACTTTATCCTGTTTTTTTTAATCAATTTTTATGTCCATATACTTCTTATTTATGCTTATAGTTATTGGCATGGGCGAAGCTAGGTAGCCTCAACGGTGGTCAACTGACCACCCTTCGTAAAACATTTACACAGTATATATAGATAAAATATTAGATTTTAGTAGTATATAATATGTATTGAACACCCTTTATTAGAGATTTTTTATACTTCTTTTAAGTTTGAATACCCTAAATGAAATTTCTGGCTTCGCCACTGGTTATTGGTCTTGGACTACCTATACATATTTTTACTAAGCGCTTTATTTGTGTTTTCTACTTAAAGCCTTTAACATTTTTGCGCTTTTCGCCTTTGATAACACAACATATAATTAGTCGTTACCTGTTGAAATAGGGCGTATAAAATCTTCCATAAACTTCTGAAGCATACTTTGAAAGCCAAAGTCATCAAGAACGGCTCCAAATTTGTTCATAGTATTTGGACGCATGATTCTGAATTTTGTTTCACGAACCCACTTCTCAAAGTTTTGCACCTAATTAGAGTAGATATTATCACAATTAGACAAGAAAACAGAAAAGAAATCACCTGGAGAAGGTTCAGACAGGAAAAACACATCCTAAATTAGTACCTCAGCCAACATCATCTCACAAAAACGTGGTTGAAGCATTTCAAATGTAAAAACACCTGGAGAAGGTTCAGACATTATTTTTCTGAAGCTTTCCTCCTTATTCTCACTGATTGCCTTAATAAATGAAGGAACAAAGAAATCTGCAGCGTGCATGGTATACAACACCCTGTGTAGAGGCTGAAAGATAAAAGTGAAAATAATTAAAAAGGAACAAGATTGAGATTGCTTAACACTGTATATTGGATCTTAATTGATTTTTGTTTTTTTGATCGGGGGATCTCTAGGCTGAACCTCAAAAAGAATACTTAATTCTTTACATGTTTATTTAATTTATTAAACACTAGTAGCTTATTTACAAACAACATATAATCAGTGATGTACCTGATAGTTTGATATGATTTTCTGCCTGTATTCTCCATGTTTCTGTATCTGATATGTAATAGCAACACAGTTAAAAGATATCAAGATGAGTTGATTGGTTAAAGACCTAAGCATAATAAAGAAGTTTCATTATACTCAAAGAAGCTGAATTAAGCAAAAATAGGCATAAGAAAATATGGATGGCAATTTGGAAAAGAAGAAGACCTAAAGGATAAATTGAAGACAGCTTTCACGTTGGGGCACTGACATGTTCAGATCACCAACCGAATATATATACCAACATGCTCCAAAAGTCAAAGAAGAATCTCCAGCTATTATTACATATTCGAACTGAAAAGCTTCAACTTTTTTGTTCCATAAGCCCCTTAATTAATTAGCTCCAAGGATTGGCAATCCTAATCATTAAAAATCCTTTTTGTACTGAAGTCAAATGGTAAAAACTTATCAAAGATGAATGCTAATGTAAAGTTGAGTATAACACGCATTAGCTTCTAACCTCAATTCAAAACTCTAAATCCAACCATATACCATCATTACGGGTGCTCCCATTGCCTTTAACTACATCTAGTAGATTTAGATAGGCAGTTAACAAAAAACTTGGATAACTATTGAGTGACCACCCGCCATTAAACTTGTTTTTCCCTTCTCTTTTTTTTAGAAATATTATCCCCGAGTACCACGACTTTGAAATCTTGGATCCGCCACCCGCAACAAATATATCACCCACAGATGGACTATACTAGTGATCAAATAAATAAGTTTCAGATCAGCAGAAATAAAACTGAATTTTTATACATAAATAACAACACTTGCATACAAACAATGGGTTACTGTGTTTCAACTATTTTCTGGTTCTTATAATGCTGTTATTATTTCTACGATTTCTATTAATGATACTAATATATTGTCTTTTTCATTTTCTTGAGCCGATGGTCTATCAGAAATAACTTCTCTACTCCATCGGAGTAGGTAAGGTCGGTATATATACTACCTTCCTAAAATAGCTTACTTATGAGATTTTACTAAATTGTTATTGTTTAAACTGAAACATTAATAGTGTAGGCAATAGGCCAAAAGTGAACTTTTTTGTTAGATATAAGCAGTTGAATCTCTTTGACGCTAAGCAAAAAAGTTGAAAATTTGCTTTAGCACATATATAAGTTACATCAAATAGTTTAAATCAGAATCCACACTGATAAGTCAAGGTAAAACGTTCAGTAACAAAGACGATTATGTAACAATGATCCCATGCATGCAAAACTGTATATAAATACAGTACGATACTTACGCGACCGCGGTCGGCGCGGGGAGAGTAGCGAAGGAGAATATCAGTCATGTACTGGACCTTATTGTCTCGCGACGAACTGAAGACACTGCTCGGAAGATGCCGTTCAAGAGCACTATATAGGTGTGGGCTGAACTCCAATTCTTCTTCTAGATCCTCATAGTTCTCCGCCTTCTGCTCTACACATGGGTACAGCCGCAGCGCTGGCCCCTTCGACGAAACGCCGTCGTTTTCATTGCTCCGACTCCCATTAATCTCGTTAGCTTGTGCCTCTCTTCTCTGATCCATTGTTAGAATAGTGAGTAATTTTTTTAGGGAGTAAACCTTACAGAATATAACAAAGCAATATATATATATATATATATATATATATATATATATATATATATATATATATATATATATATATATATATAATTGATTCTTCGTATAGAAATTGGGTATGAGGGTTTCACCTGGTGATACATGAATAGGATTCTACTGCCTTGTAATTTAACTTCAAGTTTACAAGGAAAAGTTTCGTATTTTAGGGCATACTTACAACGGCGCTTTTTATCACTACTTTCCTTCTATGTGTTATTTAATAATACACTAATTTTTTTTTATAGGAGATTAATTAAAAAAATTAATATATAAAATCGGTAAGCGTAACAGGAGAAGTCTTTATATATAGTGATATTTTCTTCTATTTAAATTTTAAGTGAATATAGGAGATTATTTCCTCCCCTTTTATATGTCACATGGTCAAAATAAAACATCTAAAAGTTCGTCTCTATTATTCCAAAATGATTTAGCTGTTTTTTTTTTCATTTACACAAGGACTACATAAACTACAAGTCTACAACCGATCACAATCTTTTGTAACTGAAAAGATTGAGAAAAGTTTGAAAATATTGTAGACGGAGAAATAACTTTTTGACCCTCCATTAAAGTATGTAGTGGTAATTTAATTTGTAAATTCTCTAGTGAAAAAAGGAACAATTAGTATCCGATTAAACTCTTGAAGTTGTATAAACATGAAGTTCCTTTCATCCAACTATATCAAAATAATCATATTAGAAGATATTGAAATTGGCTATAAACTTTTTTTACAAGAAAATAAATTTAGAGACTTAAAAATATTTTTTAGGAAGTGTTGTAAATCACATCATTCATATAAGTAAAAAAGAAAACCCTTACAAATTATATTTTAGTTAGATTTGATTTTTGTATAATTATTTTAATGTGACATAATGGTTCTTTTACAAGATTATTGATAGTGTTATGAAATAATAAAAGAACAAAGAGCAATATTGCAGAGAAAGAGAGAGGGGAAATTCTTATTGAATTTTGGGATGAATTACAATGGGATAAGGCACCTCTATTTATAGGAGAAATATGACTTAGTCACAAAGTAAAACTCTTCACAAGATAGACATTCACTCTAAATAGAATTCTATTCATAACACTCCCCTTGAATGTTTATTCAATAGGTAATGTGCCTCGTTAAAACCTTAACTAAAAGAAAACCCAATGGGAAAAATATTTCTAGAAAAGAAAAAAGAGTACACATATCTAATAATATGCCTTTTGGTTGCCTCGTTAAAAACCTCGCAAGGAAAATCCAGTGGGACAAAATCTTGTAAGGGAAAAAGAGTGCAACGCGCATTAACCCCCCCTGATAAGAGCATCAATTCACATCCTTAAGCCTTCGCATCCCAATCTTGTGTACTAGCTTCTTGAAGGCTGATGTCGACAAAGATTTTATATCAGTTTCAATGTATTTTTATAATGACATAACATAGAAATCTCTTCATTCATATATTCAGGTACCTGAATATCTCATGAGATATTATGAAGTGTAATGTCATGTGATCTTCTAGATCACTCGCCTCTTTTATTATGATCATTTTGATCATTTGCTCACCTTCTTTATCAAGAAGTTTATTTAAAACCGATTGTCTATATGCTTTAAGCTTACCATAGACTTTGTCCTTCTAGGACTTATTATAATATGAGCATTTGCAGTGAGAATATAGTTACTTTTTTTGGGTCAGCAAATGCGTCTGGCATGCTTTGCAATAAATTGTACATGAATTATCCTTTTATGAACTTCAAGTTCATATTATTTTATTCGAGGATCTCGATGTATAAATGATAATTTGTTCCATGTAACTTTTCTCAACTGTTGTATCTTGTCTCCCCCTCATGTTAGAAAAACTAACTTGTTTTCTCAACTTTGAGAACCCATCTTTGTGTGTTATGGTGCTAATCAAAATATACATCGCACATCAATAATAATAAGATGGAATTATTTGGTTCCTGACCCTGAACCACTTGTGAGGGGAGAATGTAATATACTTTCGTATATATTCTATATCAAATTGATATAGATAACTTTGTTCTCATAAGCAATAATTTAGCTATTAAGTGGAGGCACTCAATAAATAATTTTGCTAAACTAGCTGTAATGTAGACCAACTTATCAAGATGAACTTCTTGAACAGAAAATCTGGAAATTATGCTCTAAATCAAATTATTGAGCAAGTTACCTCGCACACACCGGCCAGGTTGCGGGTTAATAATAATCGCACATGTAACCATCTCATAGATGCATCTTATGTGGTATACATGGCGGGTGAATGAGCCCATATTCACCTTTGATATTTCCAGCATTCATGGGATTCAATCCCACTTTTAGTTGGTATATTAATTAATGAGAACAGGCACATAAAAGAATTCGTAAAGAACTTTCTAGTTCTTTAATATTTACCCACGTGAATTTTCTTTATTTTTGCACATCATACTTAAATTGATATGGGTAAATCAATTATGCCAACTCAATAAATTATCAATATTGATAAATTTCAGATTTACACCATGATGTGTGCAATTATGAATAAACTTCAAGTATATTATGATATATTGTGGTATTCTTTTGTTTATGTAGTACAAATTGGAGATAAAACAGGTAGCTTTTTACATACATATTATCCCGCTACAAGTTGTAGTAATAGAAGATATTAAATCTTTCCTTTATTTATAGTCTCAATATAATCAACCGCTTTCGCGAATACTTTAGAAACTGAATATGTTTCTTTGAGACTTACTACAATACAATACCTTGTTGGTAATCAATTGTGTTTCTCCATAATAGTGATAATTGGCTCTTCCAGAGTTCTCAATTAATTGGTAGTACCACATAATCATCAACACCTATATGGTGAATATCTCTTTTAAAGAGAAACTTATACAATTATGGTCATGGCCAAAATTAAATGTAAGATATGTTTCTTGCATTACCGTTGTCTTTTAATAATCACAATGCCAAAATATTTTGGCGTACAATAGGTACATGACCAATTCCCTTTCATGTCATAATAATGACATTATTTATGGTATTATCTCAAACCTTCTTCTAGAGGTGAGTGTGGTAAATTCACTACCACTAGCACGTTCATATTCTCTGAAGAATGAATATGTATTCATAAGTAAGATGTTGTCACATTCACATCATGAATGGACCATAATCATATGTGCTTTATAAAATCTCATGTCAAATCGATGACAAATATTACTTTCACAAAGTGAAGGATTATTTTGAGAATACTTATTATTCTCATTATCACAATGACGATGATATAATTTCGTCTATTGCCACGTCCACATATTGATACATTCATAGTAATAATTTTGTCTTCTTTCAGACTTATTACATACCGCTATCACATTCTCTAAAGGGAATGAGAATTGAGCAAATTCAATGGGACGAATTTTTAATTCTTTGCCCACAATAATACACGACTTTAATCATGGCAAGGCATAGAAATTTTACCACTTTGGGTGGTTATAATTTCTTTCAAACTCCATTAGAGTTGCAAATAAAATTTATCGTCTTTGCTTGTATTTAAAATCAAATAATAGAATGTCAAGAATTTGAAAGAGAAAAGTAAAATACTTACATTTAATCTAAAATTTAATCACGAAGGAAGTTCATGGAATAATTAATAATCATTGTGCTCAATCCCAAAGCTTCTACTCAATTAGTTAGAGTCTCGTGCTGATAACGAGTTATGAAATAATAAAAGAACAAGAGCAATATTGTAGAGAAAGAGAGAGAGGAAATTCTTATTGAATTTTGGGATGAATTACAATGGGATAAGGTCCCTCTATTTATAGGAGAAATATGACTTAGTCACAAAGTAAAACTCTCCACAAGATAGACATTCACTCTAAATAGAATTAACATATAGTAATTATTGATTACAAATATAGTTATAAATAAGCAAACATTTGTGAATCACTTTACCATATAAAAATGCCAATGTACTTCCCATTTTTCCGTATTTTGCCAAAATAGGGTTAATGCCACAGAATTAATTAATTTCATTAATTAATTGGTGGCAAAATTATGGGAGAATGCCGTATTAATAATGCGGGGTAGCATATGTATGTGTTAGATTTCAGAGAGATGAAGAATCCTAGAATTGAAAAGAGCATACGCAGAGAAAGACTTGAGGAAGAAGAAATGAGAGAAGTGTATTTTCTGTGTATTCAATGTAACAGTACATTGGTATACATATATGAGCCCGGAACCAAAATAGGTCTAATTTGGACTTAAAGAACATTTTTAGGATTTAATAAATAAAAAAAACTTTTCTATATACAACGCCACAATTCCTAGCGTTTGTATATTGACGGTAACATCACCGTTAATATACAACGCGAGGAATTGTGGCGTTGTATGTGTCAGTATATGTTCAACGCCACAATTTCTGGCGTTGTACGGTTAATTGTTGCTGACTCAGTATTTACAGTAGTGTACAATAATTGGACTGTACAATGCCACCTTTTTGGCGTTATATGGTAAAAAAAAAAAACCATCCCGACTCTTCGTTTTCTATATAAAGAGGTTACAGTCGTATTCCATGCATTCAATAATTTTATTAACTATTCTTGCTCTATTATTCTTAAATTCTACAGCATTTCTTCATTATGTCTGAAGGGCATAAGATAAGAGCTTCTTTATATTGGGGTGGTGAGGTTATGATGGAGAATAACTCTGTCAGCTACAGTTTGCCCGCTAAGTGTCATGTTAAATTTTCATTGACAATGGAGTACGATACACTGATATCGTTGTTATGCAAAAAAAATGAGTGTGAGGAAACGTTCCGTCATACTTAAAGTTACCGGAAGATATCCGTATTCCGTCACTCCGCAAAGGGTTACTTTTTACTCGGAGTTTAACATCGATGATGATGAAACTTTGCGTGATTTTTTGAGGACTCCGGACGAATGCCGTGATTTTCTTGTAATCACAATGCTGGAGATGTACGTGAAGGTCGAAGACGTTCCTAAAAATGAGATTGTGCGTAGTAGAGATAACCCCAAGTCATCGGGTGGTTATTATGGAACAGTTTTTGCCGGACAAGTTCCAGATGAAAGAGTTATCTTCGATTTAAACTTATCACCGCCTGCTTTCCATAATTCACAAGACAACTGGTAAATTTTAATTATTATTTGTGATAATTATGTATATTTTTATTAAATTAATTTAATAGTAATACTCGCATATTTCATACGGGGTACCAGCCAAATATGAATTTTACAAGTGGCCCATCTGATAGTTATCACATAATTGATAACGTCCAATATGGAATTTTATAACATTATGACTTGTAAGTTAAGTGGTTTACGTAAATTATGGAAATCATTTATTAATTTATTAGCTTATAGTTTTGTTGATTGTGCAGTGAAAATGAGCAAGTTGGACTCACACAATTGCCCGAAAATGATGTATTACATCGGGACCTGGCAGATGCACAAAGCGAGGAAGAGAACAGTGACTACGACAATAATGCGGATGAATCCGGTGATGAGACACCCTTTGATTGTGAGGATGGTGATGCTGAGGATGATAAGGAAGAACCTGATTTGAAGAGAGACCCCCCAAGACGAAGAGTGTATAAGTATGAATTGTCGTTTCATTCAAGAGAGATTCCTTACATTGATAATTTGCCAACCATGCCGGATGTGGAAGCTCTCACACAGGATTTTGATGAAATCCGTATAGCAATGTGGGATGAATCTAGACCAACGGTGCTTGCAAAGGGGATGCTTTTTCCTGATAAAGTGCGCCTAACCAGGGCTTGTAAAATGCACAACTTAAAAGACTGTCATGAGATGCAGGTAGCGAAGTCAAGTCCAACGGTATACAAGGTTATTTGCCGCAGGTGGTTTTGGCCATGTAATTGGATGCTGCGTGCGACAAAGAAGAAGACAAGTATGTGGAAAGTGGGTAAATACATTCCCACCCACACATGCGAAATGGACACATTCAACGGGAATCACTTTAACTTAGATATTGACTTGATTTCTCTTTTTCTTATTCCACACGTTGAACAGTCCATAAGGTATAAAATCAAAGAGTGCATTACATTTGTCTAGCAGGAATATGGCCATACCATAACTAAAAGAAAGGCATTTTTCGGACGTAAACGAGCGTTTGAAATAGTATATGCTAACTGGGATAAGTCATTTGCAGATCTGCCTAGGTACATGGCTACATTGCAACATTTCAACCCCGGGACGGTTATTAAGTGGAGGGTTGAGCGAAGTGTAGGTAAACCAGAATATATATTCAATTATGTGTTCTGGGCGTTTAAACCAGCAATTGATGGTTTTTTGCATTGTCGCCCTATAATAGCCATAGACGACACTCATGTCTATGGAAAGTACGATATCAAGCTATTAATAGCCGTGGCAGTAGATGCTACTGGATAGATATTTCCTCTAGCGTTTTCTATTTGTGCCAATGAAAGCCAAGAGACGTGGACGCTATTTTGATCCACTTGAAAGAGCACGCTGTGAAACAACGTTCTGGTATATGTCTAATCTCTGATCGGCATGGTGGTATCTTAAGTTCTGTGGAGAACTTGCCTGCATGGGAAGAACCTTATGCCTACCATCGTTACTGTGTTAGGCATTTGAAAGCCAATTTCCAGAAGGCGTTTCCTAGTAAGGCTTTGCATGATTTGATATGGCTGGCAGCAACAGATCACCAACAACATAAATTCCGGCAGCACATGGAATATATCAGGCAACAAGACGAGGCAGACTATCGTTAGTTAATGCGACATGACCCTGAAAAGTGGACTTTGCATGCGGATGGTGGCAGACGATGGGGAACTCTTACTACAAATGTGTCAGAGTCTTTCAACGGGTTATTAAAGTCGGCAAGAGGATTGCCTGTCACAACCATGGTGCGGATGCCGTTCAAGCAGATGGCAGAGAGGTTTGTTGAGAGATCTGCGTCTGCAATGTTATTGATGGAAAGTGGTGTTGAATTTATGCCTGTGCCAATGACGAGATTTGAGAAATACAGACGACGAGCACATTGGCATTCATTTTTGCAGTTTGATAATGACAGAAATGTGTTTGAAATTTCTCGGAGATATACGGAACCCATAACTTCACTAGCTCAAATATATAATTTACTCCTAATTCTATGCTCAAATTCATGGTAAAATCTAATTTATCAAGTTTTCTAGGTTTTCTTTCAAAACCACAATTTTCCCACAATTTTTTATGTTTAATTCCATGATATAATCTTGTATTTAACTTGAAAATGAGTGGGAGTATCTTACCTTAACATAGACGACGAAATCCCTCTTTGAAGCTCTCCAAAAATTGCCCCAATGAATGAAAAAATGGGTGAAATGAGCCAAAACCCCGATTTAAAACAAGCTCTCTGCCTCCAGCTCTCTTCCGCTTCTGCGAAATTATTTTCACCTATGCGGTTCAGCTTTTGCGGTCAAAATGCTACTGCTGCGGTCCTGGGATCTAGCCCAATTTTCGTTTATGCGGACGGCCCACCGCATATGCGGTTCCGCTTTTGTGCATCCTGGGCCGTTTTTGCGGTCCTAGGCTCCAGCCCAATTTTCATTTATGTGGACGGTCCACCATATATGCGGTTCCGCTTTTGCGGATTCTGGGCCGCTTCTGCGGTGCTGAGCTGCTCCACCTCCAGCCACTTTTGCGGCTTCCTCTTTGCTTCTGCGGTCCCATTTCCGCAGAAGTGGAAATACCAGCAACCAACAAACTTGAGTCTTCTAAAAAATTAATATTTCGATCCGCTAACCACCTGAAATCCGCCCGAGGTCCCCGAGACCTCAACGAAAACTAACAACTAATCTCAAAAGACATTACGGACTTGATTTATGCTTCAAATTATATCAAACAATGCTAAAACCACTAATTACACCCCGATTCAAACTTTATGAACTTTGAACTTTCCAACTTCTACTTCCGTTGTTTAAACCTATCAAATCATGTTCGATTGACCTCGAATTTTGCATAAAAGTCATATTTGACATTACAGACCTACTCCAACTTCCGGAATCGAATTCCAACCCCGATATCAAAAAATTCACTTCCGGTCAAACTTCTCAAAAACTACCAAATTCCTATCTTTAGCCAAATGGCTCCAAAATGACCTACGGACCTCCGATTTTACTTCTGATCCCGCCCCCAACTCCAGAATCACCAAACGAGATATTCACATTCTCGGAATCCCAACGAACATCAATAACACTGAAGTGCTTTTCAAGACAAACTTAAGAAATTGCTTTTAAAATGCCAACTTCCACAGTAAGGGCCAAAACGCTCCCGAGTCATTCAAAACCCGACCCGAGCATACGCCCACGTCCGAAATTATCATACGAACCTGTTAAAATCTTCAGATCCCGATTTCGAGGTCGTTATTTAAAAAGCTCAACCCTAGTTCATTTCTTTCAACTTTAAGCTTCCGAAATGAGAATTCTCTTCTCAAATCAACCCCGAACTTCCCGAGATTCAATTCCGACCATGCGTACAAGTCATAACACTTGAAATGAAGCTGCTCATGGCCTCAGACTGCTGAACAACATGCTAGGGCTCAAAAAGGCCAGTCAGATCTTTCCATAATAGGATTACATGGCTAAAAATATGTCTATATCCCAAAAATTATTATACTAATAGAAAATCTAAAATGTTCCTAGTGGTATTAGGTTTACATGGCCTCTCTGTCCTATCAGGATATGGGTAAAGTATGCGTACACATTACCCTCCACAGACTCCACTTTGTGGGATTTTAATGGATAGTTATTGTTAGTATTAGGTTTACATGCTAACATGTAGTATTATTTATCTATGATTGAAAATAATTATAATATTCCAATAGGATTACAAGGCTAATATGTAGAATTTCAATTATGTCCTTTTATTGTGAGTTATTATACTTAATATTAAAAGGTTATTTTTATCATCCAATATTTTATTCATGATTTTATAATAATATAAAAATAAATAAATATAGATATAATACAAAAATTATGTAAATATTACACCTTCAACCACTATTTTTTTATCGGTCGAGTGAGCGACTATTTGGGTTAATTATTCAAAATTAAAATTTAACTTATGCTCAAAGTACCAAATTCAAATTAATGGAGTAATATAAAGTTTTCCATATTATCAAGATAGATCCCACTGCCCGGTGCCGTGTCCCAAATCCAAAACAAAGAAAAACAACGTATCCAGCGAAAATCTGCAGTCTTTCCCTCTGCTTCAAAGTCTTATGAAACACACAGAGAACGCAGCCATCAAAAGTTGCATAGCAGTGCAAGGGGTACTTTGTATAAAAACTTGTTCTTCCAACCGACCAAAAATTGGGTACCAGTAACGCAGTAATAATCGAATAATTTTAACGGTGTGGTGGACGAATGGATATTGATCCCCAACAATACGAAAACATTGTAAGTTAATTTTCTCTTACTCAGCTAATTTCTGAACAAAGTTGGTGTCTTTTCATGTTATATTATCGGTCGAATTTTTAGTTATTTGATAAACACCATCGTACACCATTTTGTTCAAATTTTTTGAATCTCTAATTTGTTAATAATTGACTTCAACCGTTCTTTTTGATTATTGACTACTTGTATATGTGACATTGTGGTTTTATGTATATATGGGGTTGTTTAGCTTTTTTTATTCATTTAATTTTTGCTTATTAGGGAAATTAGGGAAACCTTGTTGTCTTTTACTCCTTCCTTAATCATATTTTGGTTTTGGAGGATCAATTTGACCAATTGTTGAAGTCATCTAAGGCATGGGTATTGTGTTTGTTGAAATCAGAGATTGAGGTTATGCAAAAAAAAAAAAACACCAAGTGATTTCTTCCCATATGCCTAGGCTTTGGTGGGCCTGTTACTAAGTACCTATTCTGGTGGGAGGTAATAGCTACTTGGTGGAATAGTTGAGGTGCGTATAAGCAGGTCCGGAGTACCATCATAAAAAATAAAAAAAAAGATTACACAAAAAGTAAATTACAAGTTGCAACCTTTATCCAATTTCAAAATAATGAGCTACTATTATACTTATAGCGGTAAGCATATATCATAACATTCTGTAAAAAACGTATATCCCTATTGTTTTGTATGACTATTTGAAATTGAGAAGCGACTAAAGGGAAAGTATAATGTACCAGTCCACATGTTTGGTATTATGATGTTTCAACTTTGAAGATGCTAAAAGAGGACAAGATAGACCTAAAACATGAGGTGTTGTCTCAAGAGACCTATAGTCTCTCGTAACCAATGCAGACTTACTTAAGAATACAATGGGATCGAATAATATATAGATAATATTAGTTAGGATTAAGAATTATTATTGTTACACTTACATTAGGTTTGGTATCCACTAGGAGTGTTGTTTGTATGTTAGTGTAGGGATAAGTAGGAGATTAAAAGAGGTTGTTGGTTTAGAGGACCTCTAGTTCACCCTTAAAGAAACATGATTAGCATTAGCAATGGAATGCGCTCAATCTGAATGAGGATTGACTGGTTTGGGACATGGCCAACTCCAACTACTTTGGGATTGAATAATAGTTAGTTGATCTATAAAGTTTTAGTGGCCGTTTGGACATAAGAATTGTAAAATTAGTAGGCGCTTACATCACCTTTTGGGTGTGGCATGTGGAGGAGTATCATGAAGAATTGGGAAGCCTTCAATGGCAACATCACTTACAGGGTGGGAGATGGAAGGAGAATCAGCTTTTGGAATCATAGGTGGTGCGTAGAGGATACTCTGAGGGTCTCTTTCCCATGTCTTTAGAGTTTCAAACCAGAAGGAATTGATGGTTCAACAAATTTGCAAGGAGCAAGGAGCACGAGGGGGGATAGTATGGGACCTCTTATTTAGAAGGAACATGCAAGATCGGGAGATTGCGGAGCTCCAAGATTTGTTGCCACTGCTATATGGGCAAGACAGGCCCCAACCATCTTGTGATTCTTGGAGATGGGGGTTGCGTGGCAATGGTTCGTTCACCGTAAAGTCCTTTTACCAGAATATGTTAGTGAGAGAGGAGGCCACTTTTTCATACTCCTCGATCTGGATTCTTAAAGCGCCCACGAATGTGTGCTTTTTTGCATGGTTAGCAGCGAGGGGAGTGATCTTGACTGCTGAAAATCTGCGAAAGAGAGGAATTACACTTGTTTATTGGTGCTACATGTGTAAAAGCTCATCTTTTGTTTCATTGCCCTGTGTCTTGGGGTTTGTGGAGGGCAATCCTAAATCTTTTTGCTGTTCAATGGGTGATGTCAAGCACCGTAAAGAAAATGTTATATAGCTGGGCCGGTTTCCGTAGAAGAAGAAAGCAAAAGGCGTGAAAGTTTAGCTCTCATGCGGATAGTTTGGGGGAAGAGAAATAGGAGAGCATTTGAGGGGATTGAGTCTCCTTTTTCACATCTTAAGAATAGTCTTTTATCTTTGATCGCTCTACTTGTATAGAAGATTGGATGTCATTTGTAGAGAATCATGTTATGATATAAATTCTCTACTTTTTGGTATACTTCTTGTATACGGGAGTTTTCTCCTTTTTGATTAATACAATTTACCTTATAAAAAAAGTAAAATTTTTTAAAGTGAAAATGATATTTGAAAATTAGAGTTGTGTTTGGACATGAATATAATTTTGGGTTGTTTTTGAAGTTTCGTGAGTGATCTGAGTGAAAATTTTGAATAACAGCCATTTGGAGTTTTTCAAATTTTCGCAAATTCCCAAATTCATCTTCAAGTGAAAATTGAAAATTTTATGGCCAAATACTGATTTCGAAAAAAAGTGAAATTTTTTCCAAAAAAAATCTTATGTCCAAATGGGCTCTTAAAAAGTTGACTTTAAGATCAATATTAAGAAAATTTTGAAATAACCTATTGCCGGAGAAGTTTGTTCTTGTTTGTGGACTCTCTTTCATTGTTCTGTCTTGGAAAACTTTCAAAAATTAAAGATGTATGATTTAGATGAATCTTGTATCATGTCTAACTTTTAGTTTTTGCTGGTGTGCTTGTCAATAGGCTGTCAATGATGGTGATGTTCACAACATTGTCATGTCATACCTTGAGCATAATTGCTTCACAGACACGTTGGAATCATTTACTGCCTCCACTGGCATGAAGCAGACTGCAAATCATCTGGAGGATATGGTGAAGAGAAAAAGTAAGTGAGGGTTTTCATCAGGCTCAGATAGCTTCTTGAAGCTTGCTTGTTGGTCATTTTTTTCATTGTTACAGTTAATGGCATTAACACTTCCATAAGCCCCTCTAGTATTGGTTCGCCTCTAAGCATTGAGAAAAGTTTTCCTTGATAATTAAACACCCCCCCCCCCCCTTTCTTTTTTTTACCTAATGAGCATTTTTATGAGAAATAGCCTTGTTTGTAATAGCTTGTTTCATTTTGATATCCATGCTGCTTTTCTGTTGATATTCCAACACACATTTTGCATCCCTACTGTCTTTTGTGCATATCATACTCATTTTGACATGTCCAATGACTGTAAACTTGGGGCACAGATTTTACTTCATTGTTATTCTCCAATGCTTGACGATTGAATGTGTAACACAATAATTGAAGGTGTTAAAAGGCGATGAGATAGACCTAAACTAACATAGAAGGAAGCTGCCTCAAAAGAACTACAATCTCTAAAGTCCATGCTAGCTTAGCAAAAGAGAGAACTTATTAGAAGAAAAATATCCAAATAGGTAATATTAGCTAGTCGGGAATAAGGTTTGGTCATTGTTCGTACGTATGGTAAGTCTAGTATGTACCAGGTATATTTTCACCTTGGTTAAAGAAGGATGTGTCAATATCAGGATAAGCACAATATTTAGAGGATATTTGTTTTTAGAGAAGCCCTAATTATGAAATGAGGCCTAATGTGCAGAATGAATGTTTAGAATCAGATAACCAACCCAACTTGCTTGGGGATTGAGACGTGGTGTTGTTGTATTCACCTTCAATGCATAGGAACAGCAGATGGTTTTACCTATTTTAATAAAGTGGGGCAGATTTGAAAATGTTAACAAGATGCTGTTTTATTTCCTTTTTTCCTTTTCCTCTTTACTCCCTCCGGTCCAAAATAAGTGATTTTTTGGATGTTTTCACACATATTAAGAAAGTCACCTTTTAGCATTAATTAGCAATAGAATTGACCATTTTAACCTTACTATCTTACATAAACGCTCCTAACACATATTCCAACACTATTTACTCCAAGGACAATATAGGAAAAACATCATTAACTCATTCTTGATATCCGAAAAAATCACTTATTTGGACCACAAAAAAAAGGCCAAAAAATCACTTATTTTGGACCGAAGGGAGTATAATTCAGTTATCCAGTCCGTGGTAGGCATTGGCATGCTGTAAGATGAAGTTGTTTGGATTCTGGCGTTCCACTTATTAATTTTAGTCTTTTAGACGTGTTTGACTGATAGTACTAACCATAAGAGTTATCTCCAGGGATTTATCATTTGGCACTAGAGGGGAATGTACTGAAGGCCATTGAACTTACAGAGCAGCTCGCTCCTGACTTATTGGAAAAAAATAAGGATCTGCATTTTGATCTCTTGAGCCTTCATTTTGTTGGACTCGTCTGCTCAAGAAAATGGTGAGCATGGTAGGCCAATGGTTTCCTTGGAAGAGATGAACTTACATTGTTTGACAATTTTTTTACTATCTTCATGTGGCAGCACAGAAGCTCTGGAATTTGCACAGACGAAGTTGGCTCCTTTTGGGAAGGTGCAGAAATATGTTGAAAAACTTGAAGTACGTTTCTTCCCTAGCGAATCTCTCAGATATTCTCTTATAATTACCTTGAACTTGTCTAACTATTGGAATTTTGTGGCAGGACTTCATGGCTTTATTAGCTTACAATGAGCCAGAAAAGTCGCCCATGTTTCATCTATTAAGCTTGGAGTACAGGCAGCAAGTTTCTGATAGTTTGAATAGAGCAATACTTGGTGTGTTTTAACGGGTCTTTCTTGGTGTTATGATTTCTTATGACTACTTTCTTTCCTCTCACTCATTTTCTATGTCATGCTGCTGGCAGCAAATTCCAACCTCCCCAGCTATTCTGCAGTTGAAAGGTTGATACAGCAGACAACTGTTGTAAGACAATGCTTAAGTCAAGAATCCACTAAGGTTTGATCTTAGAACTTTATTTCGTGATCTGTTGCTTAGCATTCTGCGGACAGGGAGTATAGAGGAGTGAAAATAAGTTTTAAAAAGGAAAAATTTTGATATAGCAACAGATGATCCATCCCAGGCGCAAACCCATCCCCCCCCCCCCCCTCTCGGGTTCCATTTTTGTTTGCTCTTTAGGTTCATTTGGCTTCTAATCAGTTGGAACCTCCAATTATCTTGGCAGAAAGTTGATTTTTTTTCCCGCCTCAGTACACTTCTCGGGCAGTAACCTCCAATTATCAAGAAGTAACTCTTCTTTGTCGTGTTACTTCCGCTAATCATAGTTTTCCACAAGGATCATCTACTTGCTCCAAACTGCTTCACTTTAAAATTTAGCAGTTCCAAGATTCTTGATGTCTGATCGATTGCTATACTAACTTTTGATGACCTAATGTTTGCAGGAAGGGCATCCGCCATTTTCTTTGAAAGACTTTATGAAGAGCTAGGTGAGCCAATTTAGGAACATGTTTCTACTATTCACAGGAGCAATTACTGCATCTTGAATTCCACTGGCAGCTGGATTCGCGTTGTCTGCTTTTAGAATCCAAAAAATGGAATGGCTGATCATGGATTCTGTGAAATTTTAAGACCTCATGAGTCAGTCTCAGGGCAACTGTGAGGCATTAAGTTTTACTGAATACCACGATACCAGTTGTAGCGATTTGTTTATACTTAAAAATGTCATAAATTTTAGGATCGAAAAAATTATGTGTCATGCGGAAGATGGTTACGCAAACCTTAAACGGCGATAAATCCAACAACAAAAGAGAAATCTACCAAAAGAGATACTCTCTGCGTGTTTTCGACTCCTTCTCTCTATTACAACCTGAAACCTAGCTAGCATGTTTTGAATATCTGCTCTATCGTATTGTTGTATGCTGTTTCTTTTGCCATAACTTAGCCTCACATGTCTGCTATCTGTGCATGCGTTACATAATGAGTTCCTCCTGTGATTTATTGAATTCAAAATTGATTTCAAAAACTTTTCTTTCCATGAGATCCTTATTTTACTAGCCTGTCAAATTAAGAGATGGAAAAATTAAATATGGTAAGCAAATTATGGCAAACGAATGCATTAGTCAAATGCTCTGTTTGCATGAAAATTCTTATGCACTCGACATAGAAGAAGATTAGATCAGGAAGAAAATGTTCTAAAAAGACGGTGATGTAAATAATTGACCTGCAAGTGGATTTTCTTAAATTTAAGAACAAATTAAAAGAAGATAAATGGAGTTTTTTCCCAGTTGGATAGGATATAAGCTTATACACTTTATCATAGAACTTGAGCCAACCAAAACAAGTTGTTTCTCGTTAGTAAACCAAAGTGATACTAACTCTTAACCATCAAATAATCCCAAGAAGATTCGCATCGTGGCTAACTGGTGGTTTGCTGTCTCCACGACTTTCCATTTTTTCGTGCCGCTCCTCAAGGTCATTTCTGTTCTCTCTTTTTTGGAGAAGATTTTCACTACTTTCCATGAGTAACGACATTTTTGAGTTCATTATTTGGATTGTTTCTCAGTTATTCGAAATTTTCTAGTAAATTTATATTTATTTGCATATAACAAAAATCAGTTAATTATTTTTAAAGCACTCAAATGATCACTCAATTATTTTTATAGTACTCAAAACTTTCGGTGGCAAAATACCTATATAAAATTTTCCATAGCACCCTATAAATTTTTAATGCGTATAAAATAAATTTTTTTTTTATGTATAGAATAAATGGAAACTTATTATATTAATCACCAAGTAGAAATTACAAAATTATAGCGCAGCTAACACAACTTGCTATCCTTTCATATACATTCTATACTCTATTACCTAGAAACATAGACTATATACAAAAGACTTATTTTTAGGTGTAACTCTAATACTAACAACATAGGCTATTTCTTTTGCAATCTGCTTCCATATTCTACTTTTTTGTTCTAAAACAGGTCCGTATCTCTCCATCCAAATGTGATAAGCAACTTCTACATAGACCATTCTAAAGACCTGAGCATGCTGAGTTTTTCCTTTGGCACACAGTAGTGACCATTGAAGGAACTGCTGTCGATCAATAAATCCCAGATATTGTATTTTCATCCAGCTGCACATTTTCACACTGCCCAAATAAATGATCTTCGGTTTTCACGGCCTTTCTGCACGTTACACATTGTGTCAACAACAATGTTTTAAAAGGCGGGGACGTGAGGCGAGGCGTTTTACCTCTGACAAGGCAAGATGTAAGCCCTTATACATGGGGCATAAGTCCCACGGATCTTTAAATTTTACTAGTTTCAAGAGATTTTAAAATAGTATGAAATAAAAAATAATAGAAAAATTAATTAAATTACAAAACTGTAACAAATAATATATTTAAAATATTAATAAATTATAACTCAACTATGAATAATACGAAAAGTGTGACACATGTCAGAAAATGCAAATAGCTGCAATGTCATTACAACTCAAACATCAAAAGTAATGTATTCGATAGGAAATCTTATATGAATCTTTAAGGAGTAATGAAAATTGAAAGAATTTCGATAATATAACTTGATGTTTTTCTCAAAATACTCCTTTTTCTAATATGCTTTCTATTTGAAAGAGAATTTATATAATTAAAAACATAATTCATAATTTAAATATGATTCTGAAGCATCATTCATTTTTAAGTTTCAACAATTTAATACAATGACACATAGTTGACCATACAATACCATAATAACTAACTATTTGTACATAGTTACTAGCTAATACTGAGCTATTAAATTAATAAGTATTTATCTCATAAACGTGTAAAAAAAGTAGAAAAGAATTATGGATTATTATAGAGTAAAGACCTAGTAATAGTTAATAACGTGCAATTTTAGTGGATAACGTGCAATAATTTTTATATTAATGATGACAATACTCTTAACATAATAATTTATACTTAGAAAAAATATAATTTTGAGTAGTCAATAATTTATTAAGAAAATATGAAGATATACAAGATTAGTTACATACAATTGCTTAAAGTTCTATTAGGCGAGTCAGGGGCGTAAGTCCCGATGGCCGATGCGTGAGTCTCGCGGAACTAAGCCCCACACATAAGTCAAGGGGCATTTTACGAATGCTCCGCCCCGGGGAACCCCAATTCTGCGTTTTAAAACAAAGGTCAACAGTATCTTCCAGCTACTTATTCTATCACAAAGTCATCAATCTCCCATGAATTATAAGCCACATTATGAATTTTGCCTTTGGTCTTGCATTTATATTAAACATCAAAGTTTTCCATTCCACCCTATTGTAAACGCCAAGCAAGTGCACGTATATTTGTCTGATCAAGCTTTTGTTATGAGTTTGCACATACCGTCTAGCTTCCAGTAGCTTCTTTGCCTCTATCACTTTTCTTACCATCCAACAAGCTTGCTAAGGTATTAGCATTGTGCTCAACTGCTGATTCTTAATGTAATATGTACGAATCCATCAGATCCACAACTTATCTTGCTTATGAGCTAAGTCCCAATTTTTTTTTTAGCAATCGCTGCTTTGTTCCACAACTTCAAATTAACAATATTAAGTCCACCTCCAGCCTTAGGTAGACAAACTCTATCCTATGCCAGTTGGTCCTTCTTTGTGATTTCATTTGCACTAGACCACATATAAGATCTACATAGTTCCTCTACAATCTTGATGACTTTTGTTGGGTGGATAAACAGCTGTACCCAGAAAGCCTGAATACCAAACAGAATACTTTGAACTAACTGTACTCTTCCTACCTATGACAAGGTCTTAGCAGTCTATTAAGTGATCCTTGTAGTTATTTTATTAAGTCAAATCTCCAGATCAAGAGGTTGAGGTCTGAACTCCGGCGGAGAATACGTGTCAAGGGTCTTTGATTTCATGCTCGTGAAGATAGGAATCAAACGTGAGCTGTCGTGTGTTCATACTCCGCTGCAGAATAGGGTGTTAGGGTGTCCGAAAGAAAAGACCGACATATAGTTATAGTTGAAATGGCTTTGACTTTGATGATAAATAATGGAGTATAAGGGGCTGCCATTATTGTATACTTCGTATTTTTAGTAGATCAAGACACACCTAGATATTTGAAAGGTAGTTCACCATTAGAAAGCACCAAAAGCTACAGTATTTGTTGTCTATCTTCTATAGGCACTCCAAAATATGTTTCACTTTTGCTAAGGTTTGCTTGTAGCCCGAATACCTCAGTGAATTGATAAAATTTCTGCTGCATTACTTGAATTGACTTCAAATCACCTCTGCCAAGTAGTAACAAATCATAAGCAAAGCTTAGGCAAGTAATCCTAGCTTTGCACACCTAGGGTGATACTTGAACCCATTCTCCATCTTCAAAATAGCCAAGTTCCTACTCAAATACTTCGTAAATAATTTTTTATTTATAAAGTATTTAAAAAAAAAGTTTTCATGCATATATGATGGAACAAAACAATTGAGCAAAGTTTTCCAGCATATATAATATATATTATAATTATATCTTTATTTTTAATTAGTTATGTTTTGGTATTATATGCATGAAATATATACTTTAAGAGATTTTATTCTCTTTCACTTTCAATCGTGTAAATGACTTGTAAGTTTTACCGTTATTATCAAGATTATACAAACAAATTATTCAAATTAATTTATTTTTACTGTACTTATTTATTTATTCATCAATTTCAGGTACTTAAACTCTTATTTTATAATTCAAATATATTTTTAATATAATAATTTTAAAAAATTACTCATCGCAATAAGGTACACGCGTACATTAAGGCTAGTTATATAGTAATTTATATAGAAGGGTGAAGGGATTGAGTTAGTTTCAACGGGAGAAATTCAATTAGCCAAATTTACAAGTGGTCATCTGAAAATAGCCACAATTTCAAAAGTAATCTAAATTTAGCCACTTCTCGTGTAAAGATAATTCTGAACAAAAATGCTGTTCAAAATTCGAAAAAATACTCCACTATAATATAGCGGAGACTACTTTCCGCGTGTTGTAATTTAAGCATAATATGCTGGAAGTTCATACACAGGTGCACCGATCTCCAGTATATTATGCTGGAACGTTTCGTATTACAGCAAAATAATAATTATTTTTTAATGACTTTGTAAATACTGGCTTAGTGGCTACCTCGGGCTATTTTAACAGTTTCAGTGGCATTTGATAAACTAGGCGGAATTTTCTATAATATATGAACAGTCCTAATTATAATATATCCAGTCCAATATTTAAAGGAAGCTGCATTAATCCCAAACAATATTTTCTGACTAAAATTACAAACTATATTTATGTTATTCTTTTTTTAAATTACTGAGTAGTTACGGAAAGGAAAAAAGAAAAAGTAGAAGCTGACGAAAATAAAAAGCGGAAGTTAATCCTCTTTCTTCTATCCTCTATATATTCTGGCGCCCAACACATTTTACCACTACTATGGCGTCTATGCTCTCTCACTCTTCTTCTTCCTCTCTGAACCTTAACTTTACCAATGATTTATCGCTCTCCTTCTCTGCTACCTTCTCCCCTCCTTTGCCACAATTCCCAAAAAGGTATGATTTTTAGCTTTATCTTGGACTATTCCACATTTGATAATTTTGATTTTAAAAAAAGTGTAATATAAATGTTGCTTGTTTAAAAGACTACAACTTGGGCAGTGTAATTGTACTAAGTTAACAATTTATGCTTCATTTCAGTTAACATATGAGAATAATTTTCCAGCTTTATCTTTTGTATAATTTAAGGATTTGCAGCTTTTGTACTCTTGGTGTAAGCCTGTAACTTCAAGCTGAATCATGATGTAAAGAATACCTTTGGGAATTTTTATAATTCCCTCCATATTTAAATGGATTTTTTTGTCCTCTTCTTTGCTGTGCATATTAGCACCTTCTTTGTGCAAATAAATGAAATTCTTGTCAAAAAAAGTAAAAATTATACTTCAATTGTTAATTTATGCCGGGTAACTTCTGCTGAGGTGTGAATATTCTGTTTGACTATTCACCATTATGGATCGATATCATGGATTTGATTGTTTCTGTCGTTTGTTTTGGTTAGCTTGTATTCCAATACATTCTTTTTGTGTTCTTGTTGCTATAATGTATATTGGTCCTTTCTCTACAGTGCTTCTCAAAAATGTAACAATAATGAAAATTATAGAAGCTATACTGTAAAGTGTGCACTTGCAAAAGCCAGAACGCCTCCTTCGCCCGCTTCTGATGCATTCATAAGAGAACCCCACAAATACTTTGATGAGGTGGTTATCACAGTTCGTGCTGGAGATGGAGGGCATGGTGCCGTTCTTAGTATGCCCAACGTTAAAGCTCCATCTAAGTCACAAGGAAAATTTGACCGAGAAAAAACTAAGAGGAAACCCTCTTATAAAAGGGACTTTGATGGCTCATTAATCCTTCCAATGGGGGGACATGGTGGCGATGTTGTCATTTATGCAGATGAGAGCAAAGATACACTGTTGGAGTTTCACAGCAAGAGCAAGCACAAGGCGAAGCGTGGGGGAAATGTTGATGCCATGGGTGTGTTAACATCTTACCTGCAAAATGGACTTGCTGCACCAACATTGCGAATTCCCGTTCCACTAGGTTTGTTCTTTCTCTAGCTCTCTAGTGTAATAGCTCTAGCACGCATGGGAAACTCCAGCGACAATTAGAGTTATGGATGGTTACCCTGAGATTATGCATCGGGATATTCTGTTTTCTCTACTTAGACACATCATTTGGAGCTGTTTAAGAATGGTGATATTTGTATTTTGAAAGGCATATAGCTGTGTGATGCCAATTGTTTTCATCTCATGCTTTTCCATATTTTCCAGGTACTGTTGTCAAACATAAAAGAGGAAAGTTTTTGGCAGATCTAGCTAATCCAGGTGATGAAGTTCTTGTTGCAAGGGGAGGACAAGGAGGGGTAAGAAATCTTTGGGTCTTAAATATAATTACCATGCTTGGCATTTCATGCTTCTCTTTGTTGTTTTAAGTAGTCAGTATCTTACATCTACACTGTCTGCAACTAAACATAGGAAAAAGAAAAAAAGAAAAGAAAAAAGGAGCAAAATTTTCACTTTTTCTCGGATGTGCTCTTTGGTGCTTCAAGTTTTTCATTGCGTGTAATAGATACTGTATCACTTATTTGGAACTGCATGCCTGATCTTTAATTCTATACTACGTGGTTGTGGCAGATTAGCTTGTTGGAAGTTCCGGAGCACAAAAAGAAACAAATGACGACTTTAACCCCAAATATGATGAGAGATGACAGCGATAAGGTTCGTATAAGCCTAATCTTTAAGAGACATCTGAATTTGATATAATCCTTTCTTCATGTCTGAACCTATGATGCTTGATGGGGAGCTTAGGGAAAATTAATTTTATGTACTGAGCTGATACTAGCTTTCTAGTGTTAGTTTCATGTAATCCGCTAGGGGAGTCCTGTAGACTGTCATGCTATATGCTATGCTGCTGCTACTGCACTTAGTGTCAGTTTTGCGGGCACTTTCAAGTCACTGTATCTGGATAAGCTACCATGGTACACTTACTTGGTAACAGAAAGAAATGGGCTGAGAACCCAGTATGAATATTGGTAGTAGTTTTTGTACTTAATACGCTGTAGCTTTCTTAAGCAATTAGCAGCCTTCCTGCATGTTCGCAGTTGGCATGTATTGATTTGTCTCACTTTCTCGCAGGTTTTAGCTATTGGCCAGCCAGGAGAGGAAGTTAGCCTGCAGTTGATACTGAGAGTTGTTGCTGATGTGGGTCTTGTTGTGAGTATCATTTTTAAACTTGAAACTTTTTGTGATTTGCAGATATGTGCATAAGCTTTATTAGCATTCTGATATCCACAATTCACTTGAAATGTACTAATATATGCTGGTATGCTCTGATGCATATTCAAATTGAAATTTCCTTTCAACCATTTGCACATTTAGCTAGGTCGTTTAGTCAATAATCTGCAAAATCTCCTATAACTTGGTTCTTCACATTGTAAATGAAATTACGTACCTTCTGGCAGAATTTGAATTGCTGCCAGTCAAAATTGGCTTCTTTGTTGTAAGGAAGGGGTTTTATGTTTGTGGCATATCTTTTAGAAACTTTTAAATAATTGTTGAGAGCACCTAAGGGTGTAGCCTAGCTGTCGATGAAGTGGAATGAAAACCATAAAGTGTCATGGTTCAAATGCTGCACAGGTAGAAAATGCTAAATGATATCCGGTACCTGTTCTGGTGGGAGGTAGCAGGTACCCAACGGCATAATCGAGGTGCCGCTAGTTAGCTCGGACACCCATCGCTATCGAAAAAAAAATCTTGAGAAAAAAGAGAGTAATTCTAGAACCTTTATCCCCTTAATCAATTTAAGCATTTGTTATTGCTCTTTGTGAACCTATATTCATGGATAGTGAAATGATCTCTGGAACAGAGGCTATAAGAAAAACACTCATTTTGATTTTTAGTTCTTACCCGTTTGACCTTCTTCATTTCTTTAATTACGCGTATCTGTTTTGCTTAAGTGCGAGGATGGCATGATGCTAGTTTTTTCGGTGACTTTTTAGCTTTTAGATCCCCACCAACATATATTGTCACTGGGACGAGTACAAATAATTAACAACATGTAATATGTGGATTATGAAGGAAAGCCTTGGTGCAATGGTAAAAGTTGCTGCCATATGACCAGGAGATCATGGGTTCAAGCGGTGGAAACAACCTCTTGCAGAAATACAAAGTAAGGCTGCATTCATAAGACCCAATGTGGTCCCGGACCAGTGCATAGCCATAGCCGGAGCTTAGTGCATCGAGCTACCTTTTATTTTTATTTTTATGTGGATTATAATGGCGGCCGGTCGTAGAATTTGTCTGTAGTGATAGATCTAGATGCTATAACCGATTGGTTCATCACATTAAATGATCACGTACAGATGAAATTCTGTCTATTATTCTTCAGTTATCTTTCGGCTCTTTGAGTTTTATTTTGAGAATGGTAAAATTTTATAGCATAAGCACACAGTTTGTGCCAAAATACACGCAAATCAGTTCCTTTAAATCATCGTAGGAAGCTGAGAAAGTCCAACATCCTATTAACATCATCTAGTCTACACCAAAAAGCCAAAAAAGATATACATCTATGTTTCAATGTATGTATGCTTTCAGAACATCGTTGATTCCTTTCCTTCCAAATCTCCCACAATTTGCAAGAAGGAATGGTCTCCCAGATTCTTCTTTCTCCTTCCAATACCCTTCTTTGACTTTGCTCTTTCAATTTTCCTCAGGGACTTCCAAATGCTGGAAAATCGACGCTATTGGCTGCCATTACACATGCAAAGCCCGATATTGCTGATTATCCATTCACAACGTTGATGCCAAACCTTGGACGTCTTGATGGCGACCCAAGTTTAGGGGCAGACAAATATTCATCTGAAGCAACTCTAGCGGACCTGCCTGGTCTCATAGAAGGTGCACATCTGGGGAAGGTACTTGTACCATATTCAGTTTTCGCTTTAATAATTTGAGGTCTCAAACCTTGTGGTTTTCTCTTTTACTTATTTTGCTCTCAAAAATGAAATTTAGCTATGCATGTTGGCCTAATTATCTTTCAGGGTCTAGGGCGTAATTTCTTGAGGCACTTGAGGAGAACAAGATTGTTGGTCCATGTTGTTGATGCGGCTTCCGAGGACCCAGTCAGTGATTACAGAACTGTGAAAGAAGTAAGTCTAACCCCAATCACTGAACATATTTTTTTTGCTCGAGATAGTTATAACACCTTAATTGCTTCTTAACAGAAGAAAATGAGTCTGGAATCGAACAGTTGTAAGGTTCATCTTCATTGACCTGGTTTGGTCTGACAAGAAAATAATACTCTCTCCGTTTCATATTGTTTGTGGTAGTTTGACTCGGCACGGAGTTTAAGGAAAAAGAAGAAGACTTTTAAAACTTGCGGTCTTAAAAGATTAAGAGGTAAAAGGTTTGAGGGGCCATACCATTTGTGTGGCTGTAAAAGCTTTTCACTAAGGGAAAAAAGGGTAAAATGAAGAGTTTAAAGTTGAATTATTTCCAAATTTAGAAATGTGTCATTTATTTTGTAACACACTAAAAAGGAAAGTACCTCAAACAATATGAAACGGAGGGAGTAACTTTTAAGGATCTCTTACTTTGACCAGTTTACCACAAATGCATCTAAAGGCTAAAGCAACTCTTGATTACTATTGTAGTATTATGGCTTCTGAAGATCATAGGTGGGACGATTGAAAGAACAGCTTACCTAATGCACATTTTTTTCCTACTTATTTCCTTAGAATTATTTCACTATGCAAATTCCTTTATCTTCATTTTTGGATTGCAACATGATTTTTGTAGTTTGCCTAGTTGTTATAGTATAATTTTGCTGGAGAAATAGTTGTTTCAAAGCTACTTCTGTTGTAGCAAACATTACTTACTATGCTAATCCAGTCTCTCTGTTTTATGGTTAACCCAAATGCCTCTCTGTTTTTTTTGGGTGGGGGTGGGGGGTCACCTTTCTGAATAAGTCGTCTGACCTATCTATACCCTGGTGTCTTCTTCCTTAACATTCTGCTGAGGAAAATGACCTCTGATTTTGCAGGAACTGCGCATGTACAATCCTGAGTACCTTGACAGACCGTACCTTGTGGTGCTAAACAAGATTGACAAACCTGAGGTATGCGGCTCGTATCATCTCTGTTCTGTCAGGTTCCTTCTGAACAACTTGCTTTTTCACCTGCAAAAATGTTGTATCTTAACATGCATCTAGTTGAGGATCAAGTTGGTTATGTATGAAGGATATGATTATGCTTTGACAGGCAATAGACAGGCTTCCTACCTTGACTGAAGAAATATGGAGAATTGGGTGTGAAAGAATATCATCCGAGCCCGACGCAAGCTCTGGAACTGTGGCTGAATCCTTTTCTGTTGACGGGAGCCAAAACAGTGAGATTTCTTCTGGGTTATCTGCTAAGGATCAGAAGGTTAAAGAACTTGAAGAGTATCCACGCCCTCTTGCTGTTGTGGGTGTTAGTGTACTGTAAGTTCCTCTGTTATCTCTCCTCTTCCAGGTTTACCATACTTGATGACCTCAATGTTACAGTATTTCTATACAGCAGGCTTTCCTTGAGTAACAAATTATTTTAGTCAACTTCTATGCTGCATCAGTGAATTGCAATAGGTGGTATTGTTTCTCGTGCTGTATGTTAAGCTGTTTTTAAGTACCTTTTGGTCAGTAGCGGTTTTCAGAAATTCAAGCCTCAAAGATCATGCACTCTCAGTGTGCCTTTTTTAGCCGGTGTGACTGGTGTCTTTTCTACTTGGGTTTTAACTTTAAAAGGAATGTTGATAGAGAGCTCACCTAAACCCGTCCACCAAATTTTGAGGTTTTCCTGTTTAAATGTATGAAGTAGTTTTTACCAACATATCCTGGTAAGAGTTGTCTTTTCTGTTGATAAAGATCTTTGTAAAGAGCCCATATGATAACTTTAGTTTTCCTTTTTATTTTTATGAAGTAGTTTTTCTTGCTTAGAGTTAAAATCTAGCTTATCAACCCGTTTGGAAACTGTTAAAGCTATTCTCAAACTCCCTCATGTTTTTCCTTGAAATTTTATGAGGTAATACGTATTAGGAATCTTACATCTAGAAATGCAGATTTGTGCTGCTTATTTCTGGTGTTTCTTCTTAACACAGAGAAAGATGTTTTTGATATGCCTTGTGACTTTCAATCCTGGTTGAGACGTGAATAAATGGTCTTCATGTTGCTAACTGAAAGATATTCTTTTTAGTTTTTACAAATTGCAAAGGAAGAAACGAATTTCTGCAGTTCCTTAAAAGAGCATGGTAGCTCAGTTGTCAACGCTAGTAACACATAAAGAATTCATGGATTAACGGCAAAGCTTTCGCTTCTTTCCTAATACTTATAAACCCCTTGCATAATATGTAACTAGGATAAGTGTATGAATATTATATGCGCTACTATAAACCCCTGGAATAAGGTGTAACTAGAATGGTCTGTAACAGACACGCAGATGTCCCTTCATTTTGGAAATTATGAGTGTGTGATTATAATTTTGGCAAAATAAGTTTCTTCCTCCAAATTATTTGGCAGGCACTTAAGTCCAAGATATATCTGATGTTGCTGTCATAGGAGAAGTATTTAGGAAGACACTAATATGACCCTCCAGTTTGGAACTTTAGATATCCCTATATACCTTTATGTGTTTAAGAGAAGTCTTGATTGTCCAAATAACATGTCAGGTTCATTATTTCCATTTATATGGTTGATGCTGTCATATCTGTAATTATGTCATGTTACAACCATGTTTTCAGGAATTAAGCTACTCCATAACACAGAAGAAAAAGAAAAAAAAAAAAGACACTTCATTGTTACTTATATTTTATTTTGTGCTCATCACATGCACGTTGCATATTTTATGGATCCCATATTTGATAAATAAATTACTATATTATTCTCCAAGATATAAGAATGGCGCTGGTTTCAGCCAAACCTCTTCAGCCTATATATATAGTTAGTTATATGTTACTTTGGGTGGCAAATGGTGAAAGTTGTCTTATGTCGTTGCTTGTAGAAAAGGGATTAAAGTCAATGAGATGTTGAAAGAGATACGGACGGCGCTTCGCAAATCCCTATGATGCAGCCTTTGCTACTGTCAGAATATTTTGTCAGGATTGATGAAGTTTTAAACCGTTAAAATGATTGGCTGCCTTGAGCTTGACATATCATATATATGCTGTTGTTACCTGGATTTTGGTTGCATTACGGACTATAGAGGCAAAATTTGTCAGCCTACTCTTCAAGTTATCAAAGATTATACTATAAACTGCAGTCTTTGGGATCTGTACCTCGGCTATCTCATGCTGGAAATTAGCGGCTATGTGTGCGTGAACATTCTTGAAACCCACCTTTCATCCTTGCCAACTCATTTGTTCAGTTTAATATTAAAACACCTGGCTCTTGCAGGGCAGCTCAATACTATTGGGTCTAAAGTCAAACTTTTATAAGAGGCTTTTAATTACTTTTTATAATAATTTTTTTTATATGTATTATTTGTTTGAAATATAATTTTCTAGGTTTTTTAGATTGAAAATTATGAATATTTATTTTATAATTAATTTCTTCTAATAGTTATTTTCAATTGATAATATAGCTAATTCATTTAATCTCTTCTGCCATGGTTTTACGTAAGCTTTTATCAATTTTAATTAATAAATTTCTTTCAAATTTCTAGTTTGTGATCGAAGACAATCTGAGTAACTGTCACCAATATTCTATATGCAACATTTGAAAAAAAAATCAAGTCTTTTTATTGGATTGAGTATATCAATTAGAGAACTATCATTTCTTCTTTTTGGGATTGTATCAAAGATTTAATTTTTTCCCCTTAAGTTCTAAATAATTGAATTCATACTTTATATTTGGCATATTCAAATTTGAATAGATACTAAAAGGATAACATATATGCGTACGTATTGAAAATATCAAGAAAACAAACGTAGATGAAAACTAGTATTGAAAAGTTGGAATAGAAGAACCTGAGTCATTGATTTGATGTGAAAATAAATATTTGTCGCTTTCAATATACTTTTGGTAGGCTTTAACTTTATTTACGAAAAATACGGAACAATTTGATCTCTTGGGGGCACAAAAAAAATAGTAATAATGTTTGGTGAGAACTAAGAAAGATTAGAAAAGGAAATTGAATATTGTGCAAGCCAAGAAAAAAAGTGAAAAAGGTTTACATAATATATAATGAGAAAAAGACTCAAGAAAAAAGAATAATCACTTGATTCCTTCCATAAATTTTACATTTATACGTTAGGAGCCCATTTTTATGAAACAAAAATAGCTTTTTATTTTTATATTTTACCAAAATATATAATAAGAGTAAAAATACTAATTAAAAAAAATTTATTGGGCAAAAAATGGGGGCCCCTAAAATTGGCGGCTTATAGCTTGGGCTTTAAAGGCTTTACTCAAAAGGCGGCACTGAGCTCCTTAGGCAAGTTGTCTGCTATGATATTTTTTTCGTAAAAATAGCACGTGCTAGCCAATTTTCGTATTGGTTATTGAAAAATAGCAAGCGTCTGGAAAGTCATTAAAAAATGGTTACTATTTTGCTGCAACACGTAACATTCCAGCATAATATACTGTAGATTGGTTCAGACTTTGATAAATTGAGAGACTAATTAGTTGGATTTTTTATTCTTATTAATAATCTTAAAAATGGCAAGGTGATAATTGTGTCCCTATCTCAAGAGTCACCTTAATTTTTTATGGTTTGCTCTTTTTATTTTTTATTTTATTTTTTATAATCAATTACTTCTTATTAAAAGGGTTAATAAAATATTTCTTATTTATTTTTTTGTTCGTGTAGTTTATTATATAGAATATACAATGTTAACCATTTTATGCGCTAGACCGTAACAGATAAGTTGCAGAAAATTTAGTTTGATGGAAGTTTGGTCTCAGTTAATTAATGTTGATTTGATTAGAAATTGAGACGTAAATGATTATGATTAAGGACATGAAACGGTAACTTATATTATCTTTTCTAGAAAATAAAAAAAAAGAAACTTAATTTATAGCTTGTGACATCATCTCTTGTGGGCATGCAGCGTTGCTTTGTTTTACATGACGCATTACACGAGTCACGTTTCTTGGTTTCTTTCCTTTTGGATTATCTTTAAAGACAGTTAAGGCTACGGCTATTGTGAAGTGTTCATCAATTTACTTTCCAAATGGGTTTTAAAAAAAATATTTTACTTGCATTAATTTTTGGTTTGCGAAGTTTATTGTATAGTATTTACACTGTTTAATGCACGTGCAAAATAACCATTATAACATAATTTAGTGCATCATTTGTTCGAAATCCTTTTTATTTCTTACTCTAGAATTTATTGTATAACCGGTTCTTCTAAATACTCAATAGCCGTTGATTAATAATAAGATAGAATGGGTTTTCTTTCTTTGCTTTCTCGATATGAATATTCTCTTTCCTGTAATGTTAACCAGAATAGATATTCAATTTTTTCTCTTAGCAACTGTACATAGTAACTTGCGACTTAGATAAATTGAGAAGCTCAATTAATTTCATTTCTCGATATATAGTAAGTTTTCAAATGATAAGTTAATTATCAATTTTCTTATGGACAAATTTTTAATAAGAATAAGTGAAGTCTATTATGATATCTTCAAAATTTTGCTTAAAGATATTTCACACAATAGTTATTGTCGTGAAATTAAACATCAAAAAACTGAGTTAAGTTAAAGTGTAAATTATAAATTTTATTTACAAAAAAATGTAAATTTCTTGCCCAAAATCGGAAACTTCGTCTTATTCTTCTCTAGCCACAATCTCCTCCTCCTATTCTTCAAATCTAGCCAAAATCACTATCACTTCTACCTTCTGCTTTTTCAGATTGAAACATCACCATCAGCTCTCCTCATCCTCCTCCTCATCTTCATCATCATCGTTTATTAGATCTATCCGCTATTGTCGATACCGTTGTTGCAAAACTTATTTTATAGCTTGTGCTGATGTGGGCATGACGCGTTAAACTTTTGATTATTTAAATGACGTATTACGCAAGTTGCATTTTTGTTTTTTTCTCTTCGGCTAATCTTTATAGCTATTTAAGGCTCCTTTTGTGAATATTGTTCTATTACATGGCATGACTCCGAAATAGTTGTTCTGACTATATTTTATATGCAAGAGCATATAACACATTTATTTCTCAAAAATCAATTAATTGATGCCAACTTTGTTAGGGATTGAAGCGTAACTGATTAGGACATGATGCGCAACTGTCGTGGGCATGACGTCTAAAACTTTTTTATTGTGAAGTGCTTTGTTAGGGATTGAATCGTAACTGATTAGGACATGATGTGCAGCTGTCGTGGGCACGACGTTTAAAACTTTTTTATTTCATCAATTTACTTTTTAAATGAGTTTAAAAAAAATATTTTACTTGCATTAATTTTTGGTTTGCGAAGTTTATTATATATTATTAATATTGTTTAATGCACGTGCAATATACGTGCGACATACGTGTCAATCATTATAACATAATTTAGTGCATCATTTGTTCGACATCCTTTTTATTTCTTACTCTAGAATTTATTGTATAACCGGTTCTTCTAAATACTCAATAGCCGTTGATTAATAATAAGATAGAATGGGTTTTCTTTCTTTGCTTTCTCGATATGAATATTCTCTTTCCTGTAATGTTAACCAGAATAGATATTCAATTTTTTCTCTTAGCAACTGTACATAGTAACTTGCGACTTAGATAAATTGAGAAGCTCAATTAATTTCATTTCTCGATATATAGTAAGTTTTCAAATGATAAGTTAATTATCAATTTTCTTATGGACAAATTTTTAATAAGAATAAGTGAAGTCTATTATGATATCTTCAAAATTTTGCTTAAAGATATTTCACACAATAGTTATTGTCGTGAAATTAAACATCAAAAAACTGAGTTAAGTTAAAGTGTAAATTATAAATTTTATTTACAAAAAAATGTAAATTTCTTGCCCAAAATCGGAAACTTCGTCTTATTCTTCTCTAGCCACAATCTCCTCCTCCTATTCTTCAAATCTAGCCAAAATCACTATCACTTCTACCTTCTGCTTTTTCAGATTGAAACATCACCATCAGCTCTCCTCATCCTCCTCCTCATCTTCATCATCATCGTTTATTAGATCTATCCGCTATTGTCGATACCGTTGTTGCAAAACTTATTTTATAGCTTGTGCTGATGTGGGCATGACGCGTTAAACTTTTTATTATTTAAATGACGCGTTACACAAGTTGCACTTTTGTTTTTATCCTCTTCGGATAATCTTTATAGCCATTTAAGGCTCCTTTTGTGAATATTGTGATGGTGGGAAATCCGGGTTGTGACATTTATTTCTCAAAAATCAATTAATTGATGCCAACTTTGTTAGGGATTGAAGCGTAACTGATTAGGACATGATGCGCAACTGTCGTGGGCATGACGTCTAAAACTTTTTTATTGTGAAGTGCTTTGTTAGGGATTGAATCGTAACTGATTAGGACATGATGTGCAGCTGTCGTGGGCACGACGTTTAAAACTTTTTTATTTCATCAATTTACTTTTTAAATGAGTTTAAAAAAAATATTTTACTTGCATTAATTTTTGGTTTGCGAAGTTTATTATATATTATTAATATTGTTTAATGCACGTGCAATATACGTGCGACATACGTGTCAATCATTATAACATAATTTAGTGCATCATTTGTTCGACATCCTTTTTATTTCTTACTCTAGAATTTATTGTATAACCGGTTCTTCTAAATACTCAATAGCCGTTGATTAATAATAAGATAGAATGGGTTTTCTTTCTTTGCTTTCTCGATATGAATATTCTCTTTCCTGTAATGTTAACCAGAATAGATATTCAATTTTTTCTCTTAGCAACTGTACATAGTAACTTGCGACTTAGATAAATTGAGAAGCTCAATTAATTTCATTTCTCGATATATAGTAAGTTTTCAAATGATAAGTTAATTATCAATTTTCTTATGGACAAATTTTTAATAAGAATAAGTGAAGTCTATTATGATATCTTCAAAATTTTGCTTAAAGATATTTCACACAATAGTTATTGTCGTGAAATTAAACATCAAAAAACTGAGTTAAGTTAAAGTGTAAATTATAAATTTTATTTACAAAAAAATGTAAATTTCTTGCCCAAAATCGGAAACTTCGTCTTATTCTTCTCTAGCCACAATCTCCTCCTCCTATTCTTCAAATCTAGCCAAAATCACTATCACTTCTACCTTCTGCTTTTTCAGATTGAAACATCACCATCAGCTCTCCTCATCCTCCTCCTCATCTTCATCATCATCGTTTATTAGATCTATCCGCTATTGTCGATACCGTTGTTGCAAAACTTATTTTATAGCTTGTGCTGATGTGGGCATGACGCGTTAAACTTTTTATTATTTAAATGACGCGTTACACAAGTTGCACTTTTGTTTTTATCCTCTTCGGATAATCTTTATAGCCATTTAAGGCTCCTTTTGTGAATATTGTTCTCTTACATGGCATGAATCCGAATTAGTTGTTCTGACTATTTTTTATATGCAAGAGCATATAACACATTTATGTCACGAAAATGTAATTTGATGAAAGTTTGGTCTCAATTAATCGATGCCAACTTTGTTAGGGATTGAAGCGTAACTGATTAGGACATGATGCGTAGTTGTCGTGGGCATGACGTCTAAAACTTTTTTTAGCTGACGCGTAACAAGCCACATTTTTTTTTGTCTTTTTCTCTCTTCGAATGACCGTTATAGCCATTTAAGGCTCCTTTTGTGAATATTTTTCTCTTACACGAGGTGAATCCTAGTAACAAATTTACGTCTCAAAAATTTAATTTTGATGAATGTTCGGTCTCACTTAATTGATGCCAACTTTTTTAGGGATTAAAGCGTAATTTATTAGGACATGATGCGTAGCTATTGTGGGCATGACGTCTAAAACTTTTTTTTAGATGATGCGTAACAAGCCATTTTTTTTGTCTTTTTCACTCTCTCTCTCTCTCTCTTTTTTATGTTTTTTGTTTTTTTATGATCTTTATAGGCATTTAAGACTCATTTTGTGAATATTGTTCTCTTACACGACATGAATCCGAACACTTATCTAGTCGTTCTTTGTCTAAAAACTCTTTGTGTTTTCAGTCAAAGAGGGGCAGCTGTAGATGCGTGATTTCGCCCCTACCGAGATCTTTTATATTTTTAGCGTAAAATATTTAGTTTAGTTTTAATATAGCTATTTTAGCTAAATTTGACTCTTTTACTTTATTTTTACCTCAAAATGAAAAATAACAAAAATATGGTTTTATTAATGTTTCGTAGTCATTTTAAACTTGAAAAATACAAAAATAGTACTTTATATTTTTTATCTTTTTATAAAAAACGAAAATAATAAAAAAATAGTTTCATTAATATTTTGTAGTTATTTTAAACTTGAAAAATATAAAAATAGTACTTTATATTTTTATCTTTTTATAAAAACGAAAATAATAAAAAAATAGTTTCATTAATATTTTGTAGTTATTTTAAACTTGAAAAATATAAAAAATAGTTTTATTTTAATTATGAGTATTATAGTTATTTTGATTACCTAGGATTAATTAAATAACACCATTCTCGATTCCGGGCGAAGAATAATATTCGGGTTCAAACTACCCGGTTTTATAATTTTCGGACCTAGCCCGTAATAATCCGAGTCCACTACACTAAGGGGACAATACATAATGGATGGGGAATAAGAACAAAGACAAGAAGAAAAAGACAAAGGGATAAAAACAAGAAGAAAAAAACAAAAAAAAGACATGGAGCTTATTTTAAAAAAATAATAATAATAAATAAATAAATAAAAAAAATAAAAAATACTATAAGAAGAGGAAGAGAGCACTGCTCTCTCACGGGAATTGAAAAACAACAAAGAGAAATACAATTGAAAGAAAAACGAAAGAAGAGAGAAAGGAGAGAAAAAGAAAAATACAATACATTGAAAGAAGAAGAAAAAAACGAGAAAAAAAGAAAGGAAAAGAAACGAAAACAAAGAAGAAGAAAAGAGAGACGGCAGAAGACATTGAAAGAAAGAAAAGAAAAAAACGAGAAAGAAAGAAAGGAAACAGAAAGAAAAAACGGGAAAGAGGAAGAGAAACGAAAGAAGAAGAAAAACGGCAGAAAAGAAAAACCGAGAAAAAATAATACACACAGTAGGAGGCCACAGTGGAGGAAAAAGTTTTTCTGCTTCGTCAACCTCGTTCTGCCCGTCGAATCGTTTGTTCTTGGTTCCGGTTTGGTTCGAGTTCTGTCCGGAGAGGTCGAGGTTTGAGATCGTCATAAAAGGTTCGTTTTCTCGTTGTGTACGTTGAAAAAATATGCAGAAATAAAGATGCATGTTCTTTTCCGATATTGTTCTTCTCGCTAATATTTTGGATCGTTTCGTATTTGATTTAGTTTCGTATGGTTCGGACTATTTTTGTAAATATATGATTTTGTTGAACATGCAATGTCGAAGTTAGCTAATGAAAATGACTAATCCTTCATATGCCCGCCAACTAGTTATGCTTCCGTTGTTTATGTAATTGTTCACCATAGTCTTGAATTTGCTCACTTAGTTAGCTACTCGTATGTTTACTCGAATTGGTTATAGTTGAGCACGATGTTGTCACATTATGGAAATTGGTTCATTATTCTTCAACCGAACGACGGAATTAGATTAAAGGAATCGGGGGTGTATTTCATGGGACCCGACTCCAATTTTGAACAAGGTTAAATAAAACGTGTCATGGACTACGGGTGCATTTCATGTAGCGTGGCTTGCAATGTGTTCTAAATAATCTCGAATTAACTCTTAAATGAATATAGCGGAATGTAGTTCTCTTTTAAATTAGAATTAGAGGTGTGCCTCGCCTAACAAAATTATCAAATTGCGGGGCCCTCATAAATGTATATATATAAAAATACTTAGACTTCGGGATCAACCGTATAGCGAATTTTACGGTGTTCTCCAAAGATAATAAATGCGTAGTTGCTTTAATCACGTATTCTAGTACTACCTTCTCAAATACGGGTGCACATTTATGTGACCCAAATCTAAATCTCAACGGAGTCGAAATATGTTGACAACCACGGGTGCACTGATGCGACGTGGTTCGAGATACATTTTCACAACGTTGCAATTCTTTGTTAAAAATAATAATAATAATAATTCTTATAATAATAATAATAATCAAAAGCGGTTAAAAGTTAAAATTTGCACAGAGGTTAAAGCACATTATAAAATCAGATAAAGAGGCCAAATACGATGATTGAGCGACCGTGCTAGAACCACGGAACCCGGGAATGCCTAACACCTTCTCCCGGGTTAACAGAATTCCTTATCCGGATTTCTGGTTCGCGGACCGTAATATAGAGTCGAACCTTTCCTCGGTTCGGGATCAAACCGGTGACTTGGGACACCATTATTTTTCCAAGTGGCGACTCTGAATTAAATAAGTTGATCCCGTTTCGATTGTCCTTTAATTGGAAAAACTCCATCGTGCCCTCGCGGGTGCGGAAAAAGGAGGTGTGACAGCTCTGGCAACTCTGCTGGGGACAATTAACCCAGAACTTCGGTTCAGGGTTTAAGAATTCGAGCTCAGTTAAATTGTTGTTTTTGTCTATATCTGATTTTATTATATGTTTAATTAATGTGCTATATGTCTACCGCTTTGATACTAGTTGCACTGTATATACAAACTACTATATGTTTACCGCTTTGATATTGCGTGAACTGTATATAAAATTGTGCCGAAAACCCTTCACTTCTCACCCCGGGGATGTGCTCACTGGTTGAGACTCCTTATTCTGTTAGTGTCATACCCCGAAATAAGAAAGAGGTTCGGAAAGTTTCTAAGCCGGCTGGCCTTTTGGTTCCCGGAAAGGAGCTCCTTCCTCAGCTCGAGTTGTCCGCTCGGGTACACAGTCTAGATCATATACCGAGGTTTTGAAGCTTAGAATAACATGACTTCATGCCGGATCCCTAGTAGGAAACGCTTATTTGCATCACGTTGCATTTGACTTAGGGGACTCAACACAGGGGTTGGGTCCGTCTAGGACAGGTGACCCGATAATCAAAGACCGAGCATATTATATGTTGCATTTATTTATCATGTATTATTATGATGATTGGTTAAATTCCTGAAAACAAAAAAAAGGAAATAGAATTTTGGAATAGAAAAATATTGACGAAATGCTGTCGAAAATTTGAAAATTTAAAAAAAATAGGAAGAGCAATTTTGTTGAAATAATTGGTCATAAAATAATCTGACCGAACTACGCAGGTTTGATTTTCACCACTAGGTGAGATACGTAGGCAACCCTCATCGGGTTCAACCACCCCTTTAAAAAATCAAAAAATGTGTGTGTTTAATTTTGTCAATAAATCGAAGTGACGCTGTTTTTGAAAATAGCCGAATGTTCCGAAAGGACGCCGGAAGGCTGTTTTTTGCAAAAATAGCCACTTTGAATCATTTTTAATAATTTGCGGGCACAACCTTGAAATATTCCTTGTGGAAATGTTGCAAGGCCATAGCCGCAAAATCAAGTCCGGGTTCATACCCTTTTTGCAAAAATAACCAAAAATGTCAAAATTTTTATTTTTGTTATAAATAAGTCGGGTAATGCTATTCTTGCTTAAAATAAGCCGAATGTCCCTTAAAAGGACGTCGGAAGGCTGTTTTTGCAAGAATAGCCACTTTGGATTTTTTTAAAATAATTTTGGACACAGCCTTGAAATATTCCCTCGCGGAAATGTCAAAAGGCTGTATCCGCAAAAAATCAAGTTTTGAGTCATCACTCAACTTTACAAAAATAACCACTTTATCAAACAAGCCATTACATGGCCGAAATTTTATCGAAATAGCTACATTTTTGCATTTGGACTTTCTCAGTCTTGTGTTGGCCTGTGTCGGTGCTGAACGATGCCCCATGGGCCCCAGGATAAAATTTTGAATTTGCATATTCTTACATAAAATTTTGCAAAAAGAGCCACTTTGTCTAAATAAGCCATTACATGGCCAATTTATGAAAAATAGTTTTGTGTTGGTTTATGGTGATGCCGAACGATGCCCCATGAGCCACAGGATAAAATAAAAATTTCAAGTTTTATCTTTCTTAAATAAATTTTGCAAAAATAGCCATTTTGTCAAATAAGCCATTATGTGGCCAATTTTGTAGAAATAGTCATAAGTGACACCAAAAATATTCTTATTCTTGTAGAAATCTCCTACACAAGTTTGTAGTTGGAGTCGTCTTGTACAATTTTTATTCAAAAAAAAATATAATCAAATAAACATCTCTTTATTTCTTGCATTAATTTGCAAGAACTACGCTCGGTCCGATTCATGCGGGGTCATGATACGTAGGCAATCTCCATAAGATTCGACCACAACTGTATATGTATATATATGAAAAAAAAAATGAAAAAAAAATGAAAAAAATGAAAACAAAAAGAAAAGAAAAAGAAAAAAAAAGAAAAAAAGAAGTTAGCAAAAAATATTGATAAGGACTGACTGATTCCATTTTTACCATATTTTATTTTGAATTGTTGAGAATTGAGGTGGTTGGTTTGTGGTGAACCGGAAACAGAAGATCCAGGAAAACCTGATTATGACCCAAGATAGTGACACCAAGAATATCGCATAGAGTCCTTTACCTGCAAGCCATGATGGACGCTTTGTGGGGATGTATTGACTACAGCTGAAAATATCGAAGCAAATAAGTGGCCTTGGTAATATTGATGCGAAGCTCAGTGGCCAAAATATCGTGCTTGGTAATCGGGAAGACTCTCCATTTCTTGGTCAACCAGAATGGAGTTTTTGGTGGCTTATTTTGTTGTCATTTCCGTCGTCCAGATTATTTCGGGTTTGTAATCAGGATATTGTCATGTAACTCAAACCCTTTTATCGTTCTATTTTGTCCAGTTTTGTATTGGTCGTAATACCTCATTTAGTATTGTGTAGGTTTGTTCCAAGGGTGTACCCTAGTTTATTGTGTTTGTTTTGTTGTATTAATTCATTTCTAGTTCGTCTAATGCAACTCTCTTGTTTGCCATTATTTCGAGTCATTTTTCTTTGATTTAAGTCTTTCTTCTTTATAGTCATTTTTCTGTCAACACTAGTGACATGACATGCACGCATAATTGTGGCCTGATCTTAAAAGTTAATCATGAAGGAATTGGAAGATAATCATGGTATTTTAAAAGAAATAATGATTTGAGATTATTTGGAACCCGAGTCACGTGAAATTTGGGGCGGGTAAAATACAAATAAAGCCTTAAGGGTAAAATGGCCATGCTGACATGGGGTTCGCTCGTGATACTGAAATGGAAGTGTCGTCCAGCAATACTTTAAAATGACGGATGAAAAGGCGAATGGACGATATGGTTATCACTCCTAGCACAACCGGAAGATGTCGTGAATATGTTGTTTGTACTTGGCATGTTTTGAAGATTGGAATGACGAAGGCATTTTGTTCTGCTACCCAAACACTTTATCCTTCGTTAACCCTTCGAGCCTTATTTTGATTTCTTTCATACCCTTCCTTCGGAGTTAGTTCCAAAATTAGAAACACAAATGGGGAAGATAAAGAAAGAAAAAGAGAAAAAACAAAAACAACCAAAAAGGAACGAAAAAGAAAAGAAAAAAAAATGAAAAAATGATGAAAAAAAAATGAAAAGAAGGAATTGGGAACTACGTTTGACTTGATTCCTTAAAGAGGATACGTAGGCACTTCACAGCTCGGTCATAGTGTAAATAAAGAAATAAAAATCCCCAAGTAAAAAGCTGGGGCAAAGAAAAATTGTGTTTATTGTAAATAAATTTAGGTCCGAAGGTTGTAAATTTTGAACCCAAAATTGATTTTGTTTTGAGCCTTTAATACCCTTTCTTTCTAGCCCTATCCAAATCCCACATTATGGTCCAAAGAAAGACCTTCCGATCAGTCTTCAAAAGATGCCACGTCAGGCGAGTGAGAGAGTCCTATCAGAGTATAACACTCCGATTCTCAGCAGAAAAGACTCTGATTCCCAGCAGAAAGGAAACACGAGAGAGTCTTAGCAGTGACACCCCAGCCCCCAGCTAAAAGTTATACAAATGAGAGAGTCTTACCGGTGAAAACCTTCACAGGCACCATAAGGCGACGAAAGCTGAGAGAAAATCAAAATGAGAGAGGCTTGAAAGTGAAAACCCTTCGGGCACTACAAGTCGAATAAAGGTGATAATCGGATGGAAATCACGAGACAGAAATCGTGAAAGGAAATTAACGACGGAGGATAGGCCATATGTGCATCTCATGACCAGTAGAGTTGGTATCCGCGTTTGATAAGTTTTTATAGTTGTTTCTGGTTAGAGAGTCAATCCTCCCTTGTCTTCTATTTGTTGTTTCTTTTTATCTTTCTCCTTTTGTCAAAATTCTCCATTAAAGTCAGTCTAGTCAAAACGTAGTGAGAAATGACTTCAAAACTTGCCACCAACTTTCCAATTATTATGCAAGGCAAGGAAATACCATTGACGGCAGAGAAGTATGGTGCAAAGAAGATTATTAAACTGGGGAAGAAAATTTTCTTTTCATTTCGAAAATTTTTTGGAAGTCAAATCCCACTTGGGGAAAAAGAGAAGGAAGAAGGCCTTAAGGGAAGCAATATTTAAACCAATGTCATCTCCAACAGACTTCAGAAGAGTGAAACACCAATTTTGAGGAAATAAAAACCCACCGGCAGTATTATCTTCAGCAAGTTCCGAGGTGATCGGACAACACAGAGTGGTAAAGGAAGAAAGGAAATCTCATCTTCAACAAAATAACCCCCAGCAAGTTGAGAAACACAGAACGGGGAAGGGATAAATGGAAAAACCCATCCCCAGCAGGAATATCATCTCCAACAAATGAAATCATTCCCCAACAAGTTTTGGGAATCCCGAGCGAGGAAAATGGGAAAAGGAAAAACCACCCCACAGGAGCGGAACAACCGCTCACAATGTTTTGAACTAACAATTTTTCTATGATTTGAAACAGGGAAAGAAAGTGCTATTGATAGCAGAAAGTCATGCCACAAGGAAGAACACCAATACTGGGGCAGAAAATTTTCTGCCGTTGTTGAAAATTTTCTCGGAGAAACGAGGAAGGCAATTCAAGATGACATGTCAGGTTTGTCCGCCCTCGAATAGGATACAATGGGAGTATTCGCCCTCGAATAGGATACAATGGGAGTATTCGCCCTCGAATAGGATACAATGGGAGTATTCGCCCTCGAATAGAATACGATGGGAGTATTCGCCCTCGAATAGGATACGATGGGAGTATTCGCCCTCGAATAGAATACGATGGGAGTATTCGCCCTCGAATAGAATACGATGGGAGTATTCGCCCTCGAATAGGATACGATGGGAGTATTCGCCCTCGAATAGAATACGATGGGAGTATTCACCTTCGAACAGGACGTCTCAGGTTTGCTCACTTTCATACATTGATACAATGGGAGTATTCGCCCTCGAATAGAATACGATGGGAGTATTCGCCCTCGAATAGAATACGATGGGAGTATTCGCCCTCGAATAGAATACGATGGGAGTATTCGCCCTCGAATAGAATACGATGGGAGTATTCGCCCTCGAATAGAATACGATGGGAGTATTCGCCCTCGAATAGAATGCAATGGGAGTATTCGCCCTCGAATAGAATACGATGGGAGTATTCGCCCTCGAATAGAATACGATGGGAGTATTCGCCCTCGAATAGAATACGATGGGAGTATTCGCCCTCGAATAGAATACGATGGGAGTATTCGCCCTCGAATAGAATACGATGGGAGTATTCGCCCTCGAATAGAATACAATGGGAGTATTCGCCCTCGAATAGAATACAATGGGAGTATTCGCCCTCGAATAGAATACGATGGGACTATCCGCCCTCGAATAGGATATTTTACGTTCGTTTTATTTTTACATTGTCCTTTGCATATTTCATAAATTATTGCCAGAATGCATTTTTTTTTAATTCAAAAGTTGCTACTAAAAGCAGGCGCCTATCTGTATAACAAGAGGCAAGTCTTCAGTCTTTACATTGCAGGTCTTGAAACCAGTAACCCACCATAAAGCAGAGGGTCACAACAAGAGATCCCAGCGCAAATTCAAGCGCACGAGTCAAAGGAAAGGAGGGAATGAAGGAAAATTTTCCCAGCATCATTATCCTCAGCAGGCAAGTAAACAATTCTAAAGATATCCCCAGCAGTCAGGAGGGAAAGCAACACGGCCCAGGAGGAAAGCATTTCCGAAACAAGGTAATTTAGGAGAAGTGATGGTTTAAGAGGTGATGCAGGAAGAAAAATGGTGCAGGAAGCAAAGGAAAACGATAGGGATGGGATGAAGTTCAAAGTTTATTGTTGAAGTCAGGGCGCCCGCCTGAAGAATGGAATGTCAATCTAGTTTTGAAGATGTTGTTGAAGTCAGGAGCCCGCCTGAAGAGAGGAATGGCGATTTATTTTCAAAAGTTGATGTTGAAGTCAGGAGCCCGTCTGAAGAATGGAGTGGCGATTTATTTTCAAAAGATGTTGTTAAGTCAGGAGCCCGCCTGAAGAGAGGAATGGTGATTTATTTTCAAAAGATGATGATTGAAGTCAGGAGCCCGCCTGAAGAGAGGAATGGCGATTTATTTTCAAAAGATGTTGTTGAAGTCGGGAGCCCGCCTGAAGAGAGGAATGGCGATTTATTTTCAAAAGATGTTGTTGAAGTCAGGAGCCCGCCTGAAGAGAGGAATGGCGATTTATTTTGAAGTAGTAGTTGAAGTCAGGGAGCCCGCCTGAAGAATGGAGTGGCGATTTAATTTTGAAATTGTAGTTGAAGTCAGGGAGCCCGTCTGAAGAATGGAGCGGCGATTTATTTTTGAAGTTGGTTAAGGAAAGCGGCAGAGTGTAACGGAAATCCCCAGCATGAATCAGAAGGAAGGCAACCAGAATGCAAGTCAACAGTCCGAGGGGATCAACAGAAGTTTAGTCACAATAAACAAAAAGAAAAAAGAGGCATGAAGCCAATCCAAAATGCAGAAGTTGATGAAAGATGTGGCATGCTCAAGACATGGCCGAGGTCACAAGCACTGTATACCTGGTCTTGATTCGAAAAGAAGCACCTGCAACTAGCAAGTATCAAGGTTCAAATTTAGAGTCCGCATGAAGCACCAACCAATACTCAAGATCAAGCTTCAGAAGACTTATAGATAGGAATCTTGTAACTAGTAGCTGATAGGCTTAGTTAGTCTTTCTCATGTTTTGATTTTTGATGTAATAGCAGGACCACGGACCGGAACTTCGATGGAACGGAACCTCGACGGAACGACACCTCGACTGGCTCTCCACCTCGGTTACTCCATATTCTTACTCACTTCTGAACTACACGTGGCCTGATTCCTTTATAGCCAAGGATATGTAGGCAGCTCAGATACAAGGGCTCGGTCACATCCTCTTCTTTTAGTTTAGTCTCTCCGAATAAGGGTCGGGTCAAAACACTTGTCTAGTCGTTCTTTGTCTGACTTTGTGTTTTCAGTCAAAGAGGGGCAGCTGTAGATGCGTGATTTTGCCCCTACCCGAGATCTTTTATATTTTTAGCGTAAAATATTTAGTTTAGTTTTAATATAGCTATTTTAGCTAAATTTGACTCTTTTACTTTATTTTTACCTCAAAATGAAAAATAACAAAAATATGGTTTTATTAATGTTTCGTAGTCATTTTAAACTTGAAAAATACAAAAATAGTACTTTATATTTTTTATCTTTTTATAAAAAACGAAAATAATAAAAAAATAGTTTCATTAATATTTTGTAGTTATTTTAAACTTGAAAAATATAAAAATAGTACTTTATATTTTTATCTTTTTATAAAAATGAAAATAATAAAAAAATAGTTTCATTAATATTTTGTAGTTATTTTAAACTTGAAAAATATAAAAAATAGTTTTATTTTAATTATAAGTATTATAGTTATTTTGATTACCTAGGATTAATTAAATAACACCATTCTCGGTTCCGGGCGAAGAATAATATTCGGGTTCAAACTACCCGGTTTTATAATTTTCGGACCTAGCCCGTAATAATCCGAGTCCACTACACTAAGGGGGACAATACATAATGGATGGGGAATAAGAACAAAGACAAGAAGAAAAAGACAAAGGGATAAAAACAAAAAGAAAAAGACAAGAAGAAAAAGACAAAGGGATAAAAACAAAAAGAAAAAGACAAAAAAAGAGGGCATGGAGCCTATCTTTTAAAAAAAGAAAAAAGAAAAGAGATAGACAAAATAAAAAGGGGGAGAGGGCTTGGAGGGGAATTGAAAACAACAAAGAGAAATACAATTGAAAGAAAAAGAAAGAAAAACGAAAGAAGAGAGAAAGGAGAGAAAAAGAAAAATACAATACATTGAAAGAAGAAGAAAAAAACGAGAAAAAAAGAAAGGAAAAGAAACGAAAACAAAGAAGAAGAAAAGAGAGACGGCGGAAGACATTGAAAGAAAGAAAAGAAAAAAACGAGAAAGAAAGAAAGGAAACAGAAAGAAAAAACGGGAAAGAGGAAGAGAAACGAAAGAAGAAGAAAAATGGCAGAAAAGAAAAACCGAGAAAAAATAATACACATAGTAGGAGGCCAAAGTGGAGGAAAAAGTTTTTCTACTTCGTCAACCTCGTTCTGCCCGTCGAATCGTTTGTTCTTGGTTCCGGTTTGGTTCGAGTTCTGTCCGGAGAGGTCGAGGTTTGAGATCGTCATAAAAGGTTCGTTTTCTCGTTGTGTACGTTGAAAAAATATGCAGAAATAAAGGTGCATGTTCTTTTCCGATATTGTTCTTCTCGCTAATATTTTGGATCGTTTCGTATTTGATTTAGTTTCGTATGGTTCGGACTATTTTTGTAAATATATGATTTTGTTGAACATGCAATGTCGAAGTTAGCTAATGAAAATGACTAATCCTTCATATGCCCGCCAACTAGTTATGCTTCCGTTGTTTATGTAATTGTTCACCATTGTCTTGAATTTGCTCACTTAGTTAGCTACTCGTATGTTTACTCGAATTGGTTATAGTTGAGCACGATGTTGTCACATTATGGAAATTGGTTCATTATTCTTCAACCGAACGACGGAATTAGATTAAAGGAATCGGGGGTGTATTTCATGGGACCCGACTCCAATTTTGAACAAGGTTAAATAAAACGTGTCATGGACTACGGGTGCATTTCATGTAGCGTGGCTTGCAATGTGTTCTAAATAATCTCGAATTAACTCTTAAATGAATATAGCGGAATGTAGTTCTCTTTTAAAGTAGAATTAGAGGTGTGCCTCGCCTAACAAAATTATCAAATTGCGGGGCCCTCATAAATGTATATATATAAAAATACTTAGACTTCGGGATCAACCGTATAGCGAATTTTACGGTGTTCTCCAAAGATAATAAATGCGTAGTTGCTTTAATCACGTATTCTAGTACTACCTTCTCAAATACGGGTGCACATTTATGTGACCCAAATCTAAATCTCAACGGAGTCGAAATATGTTGACAACCACGGGTGCACTGATGCGACGTGGTTCGAGATACATTTTCACAACGTTGCAATTCTTTGTTAAAAATAATAATAATAATAATTCTTATAATAATAATAATAATCAAAAGCGGTTAAAAGTTAAAATTTGCACAGAGGTTAAAGCACATTATAAAATCAGATAAAGAGGCCAAATACGATGATTGAGCGACCGTGCTAGAACCACGGAACCCGGGAATGCCTAACACCTTCTCTCGGGTTAACAGAATTCCTTATCCGGATTTCTGGTTCGCGGACCGTAATATAGAGTCAAACCTTTCCTCGGTTCGGGATCAAACCGGTGACTTGGGACACCATTATTTTTCCAAGTGGCGACTTTGAATTAAATAAGTTGATCCCGTTTCGATTGTCCTTTAATTGGAAAAACTCCTTCGCGCTCCCGCGGGTGCGTAAAAAGGAGGTGTGACAGCTCTGGCGACTCTGCTGGGGACAATACCTCTGAACTTCGGTTCAGGGTCTAAGTTGTCGTGGGCATGACGTCTAAAACTTTTTTTAGCTGACGCGTAACAAGCCACATTTTTTTTTGTCTTTTTCTCTTTTCGAATGATCTTTATAGCCATTTAAGGCTCCTTTCTTGAATATTGTTCTCTTACACGACGTGAATCTGAATTAGTAACAAATTTATGTCTCAAAAATTTAATTTGATGAAAGTTTGGTCTCAGTTAATTGATGCCAACTTTGTTAGGGATTAAAGCGTAATTGATTAGGACATGATGCGTAGCTATCGTGGGCATGACGTCTAAAACATTTTTTTTAGATGACGCGTAACAAGTCACTTTTTTTTTGTATTTTTCACTCTTTTTGTTTTATTTTTTGTTTTTTTTTATGATCTTTATAGGCAATTAAGGCTCCTTTTGTGAATATTGTTCTCCGAAACGACATGAATCCGAATTAATTATTCTAACTATTTTATATGCAAGAGCATATAACACATTTATGTCTCAAAAATTTAATTTGATGAAAGTTTTGGTCTCAGTTAATTTATGCCAAATTTGTTAGGGTTTGAAGCGTAACTGATTAGGACATGATGCGTAGCTGTTGTGGGCATAACGTCTAAAACGTTTTTTTAGATGACACGCAATAAGCCACATTTTTTTTTGTGTTTTTCTCTCTTCGAATGATCTTTATAGCCATTTAAGGCTCATTTCTCGAATATTGTTCTCTTACACGACGTGAATCCGAATTAGTAACAAATTTATATCTCAAAATTTTAATTTGATGAAAGTTTTGTCTCAGTTAATTGATGCCAACTTTGTTAGGGATTAAAGCGTAATTGATTAGGACATGATGCGTAGCTATCGTGGGCATGACGTCTAAAACATTTTTTTTAGATGACGCGTAACAAGTCACTTTTTTTTTGTATTTTTCACTCTTTTTGTTTTATTTTTTGTTTTTTTTTATGATCTTTATAGGCAATTAAGGCTCCTTTTGTGAATATTGTTCTCCGAATTAATTGTTCTAACTATTTTATATGCAAGAGCATATAACACATTTATGTCACAAAAATTTAATTTGATGAAATTTTTTGTCTCAGTTAATTGATGCCAAATTTGTTAGGGATTGAAGCGTAACTTATTAGGACATGATTCGTAGCTGTCGTGGGCATGATGTCTAAAACCTTTTTTTAAATGACGCGTAACAAGCCACATTTTTTTGTCTTTTTATCTCTTTGGATGATCTTTTTAGCCATTTAAGGCTTCTTTCTTGAATAATGTTGATATGCATTATTCTTACACGATGCGATTCCAAACTAGTTGGTTAATATGAATAATTTATGTTGAGTTGTCCTATATCGGAAGGATTTGAGGTCCTTGGTCTCCTTATATAGCTTCGACAATTCTCACCTCACAAGCTAGCTTTTGGGGTTGAGCTAGACCCAATATCTATTCTTATCATGGTATCAGAGCCAGGCCCATCCCAATTATTGTTATTGATGTTGGGCCTCCAATTATATTGTCCATGCTCCAGATGCCTGGGCGTGAGAGGGGGTATTCAGTTGTCTCACATGGGAAAAATTTGAGGTTTTTGGTCTCCTTATATGGTTTGGACAATCCTTACGTCACGAACTAGTTTTTTAGTTGAATTAGGCCCAATGTACATTCTTATCATTTTATTGAATAGTATAAAGAGGGTTTTCCTAGCATGACTCAATCTCATACTACTCCATTTTGCTGATGGGGGGTTCTCTTTTATATCGGAAGGGCTCCATCTCCACCGCCCCCAACTGCTAGTACCCGGGGGTGGGGGTGGACAGTAGTAGGAGATTTTTGTACATAGCGATAGGTAGGTTCCGACAGGAGGACATATTTTCCTCGGACTCACAAGACTCGTGTGAATGAAAAGAAACTCATTGGAAAACTGCATTTACTATACCAACAGACTCTGTTAATTCTTCAAATCTATCTAATCTTCTCAATTTGGCTTATTCATTAGTTTTCCTCTTTTCTACTTAACCATGAATACCACGAATGAATCTGGACTAACTTCCAATTCTATACAACTGTTATCCATCACTTTAAACAGCCACGTATATAAAAACCTACCTCTTCTTAATTGTCTATATCTCCTCTGCTAAGTTTTTGGAGTCATTCCGTACTTATCCACACTCAATTTTTTCCCGGGTCTGACGTAAGGATTTACTTCATCCTATTTTTTAATTTGGTTTTCTACATGCCAGTTTCAAAACAAGGAAAACTTATTTTTTTAATTTTTAAATAAAACAGTTCGCTACATTAAGCTCCCGCTATGCGCATAATTTTGAGAAAGGCCAGACCACAAGGGTCTATTGTACGCAGCCTTACCCGAGGGGTTAGGCTGTTTCCATGAACTTCTTATTTTTACAACTATAAAAATATTATGACATGTCTAATACCATAAATTTTAGTAGTAAATCTTTCTTTTTTCTTATACTCTCTGTTCACTTGAACACACAGTCTACTCATACACTCTTAATATGAAATGCTGGTTGAAATCGGAAAACTTTAATAGGAAAAAGAATAATAAGAAGAAAACCTAAAACAGCATTCTGAGGTGTAACACTCTTGTCTTCGACACCTTTGCTTGAGAACAAAAAAACGCATAAGCATTTGTATTAACTAGAGACACAAAACATGGTCTTCTTTAAAATAAAAAATATATACAAACATGATCAAAAGTTTCACTTGACAAGTATCAACAAGCTAACCATGTAAACAGACACGTATCATATATCAGTTTCCTCCATTAAAGCATAACCCATTTTCACCATTCCTCAACTATAAATACTCCCATCTAAAACTACTGTCCATCTACTCAAAAACTCATTTTCTCTACTCAGTCCTCATTTTGCTCAACAATGTCATCAACTTTCTCTGTTGAAAGAAAAACCAAAAAAATAACTCAAGCTACTTCAAGAAAAGGCTGTATGAGAGGTAAAGGTGGGCCTGAAAATGCTAGCTGCACTTATAAAGGTGTTCGCCAGCGTACTTGGGGCAAATGGGTTGCGGAAATCCGCGAGCCTAATCGAGGAGCCCGCTTGTGGCTCGGCACTTTTGAGAATTCTTATGACGCGGCCGTGGCATATGATGCCGCGGCCCGTAAACTCTACGGAGCCGATGCAAAACTCAACTTACCGCATCTCTACAACAAACAGGCCCAGGTCCAGGCCCAAAACTCTAGGCCCATAAACATGGGACTAGACAATGCTGGAGGCCCAGTTTCAGCTCCTCCGACATGCAATCCAGCTGCTGTTTACAATGTGGCATCACCATCAACTTGGAGTATGGGAAATGATAACACATCTTTCTATTTCAACAATGATTTTAATGATTTTGGTAACAACAGTTTTTCTACTGCAGATCAAACTTCATTTCAGTTTTTGGACATTAATCAAACAGCTGAAGAGTTTGATGAAAACAATATTAATCAGAATGAAAAAATTGGTGGAGAAATGTGGAGAGATTTGAATATGAATTTGCCAGAAATTGATGATTCTTCAATATGGGAGGAAGCAAAAGCATCAACTTCATTTCAAGAAGCAGTGAATGATCCAGGAATATATGCATGCAACTTGGATGATGGGATTAATTATCCTCCATGGTGTGGTTAATTTAATTACTTAATTATTATTTTATTGTTGTTTAATTAGCTCTTTTTATATGGTAAAGAAAGAAAAAACATGCATGCATGTAAACTTGTAAAGGTAAAATTAGCTTGTATATAGCTAATGTGTACTATGGTGTGTTGATAGAGTATATGGACTGCAAAATGTTCCGTTATTGTATTAAACAAAATTAACAAAAAAATAAATAAAAAACTATAGCTCTATAAACTTAGTAGTTTGCCATTGTATCTTTTTCTTCATCCTTTTTCTTGTAATATTTGGCTCAAGCATGTGCTAATTAATTAAGCACATTCTTTCATAAAATATTAATATTAGAAAAGCCTTTATGAAAGTATTAACATCCACAGAGCTAATATGTGGAATGTTATTACCAAATATATATATATGTGTGCACGTCTATGTTGAAAAACAACTTGATATGTGATTAGTTACTTTGAGATTTTTTTTAAGTCTAACTTTTGGTTGAGATTAAAACCCTAGAATATTGACATGCAGAGGCGGATCCGGACAAATTAACAACTGACTTTACAATTAAATATTTATATATATTTAATAAATTTTCTAATACATATATTGAGTTTCTCTTGATTTGCCACTGTTGACATGCATGCACTAGCTATGTTTTATAAAAGCCTATGTTAGAATGTCACTATTTAAGGTTTTGACTGTTTCTTTTCCTTTTTTTCTTCTTATGGGTTCGGGAAGATATGAATAATCACATTGATTATTTACGTACTATGTTTAGTACTTAGTTACGTAAAATGGAGTATAAATATCGAGACTAATGCAAATCAACTTCTTATTTGTTATGTCATTTATACAAATTCATTTCCTTATTTCTGACACAGTAATTAAGTGGATCTTCAAATAAATGTATATTCTGAAATGTAGTACACGTCTTGATCTTGTTCATTAAAACTTGGGCAACCACCACCATCACTACTACCTTCTCTTTTTTCTTCAGCAGATTTAACCGCAACCACCATCTTTCCTCCTCCTCCTCATCATCATCATTCATTAGATACAATTTCCATCATCGTTATCATAGCCCTACTGCTATCACCTGCTCCTATTTTTGATTCAGCCACAACAAGTATCACCGCCATTTCCTTCTCTAATGTCGCCTATTATTACTAATAGCACCTCCTCCTTATTTTTTTTCTTCAGATTCGTCCGCCACCACGTCATCTTTATTCTTCTTGATATCCGACCGCCACCATTAGCACTATCCTCCTCATTCACTACTAAAAGCAAGGCAAAAATCGATCAATGTCGGTCGATAATTGGTAAAAAATGATCGAAAACCGGCCGATTCGTGATGGTCAGTAGAGTCAATCGATCGACTTTGGTCAGTTGTGATTGATCGATTTCAACCAACTAATTAAATTTCACAATCGACCAAAATAATATAATTGGCCGAATTTGATTTTTTTTAAGGCGAAATGGCTTCGTGGCCACTTAAACTTGTACGAGATTTTTAAGCCGATATATAAACTTTGGATATTCTCATTTAAACACTCAAACTCGCTTATTTGATAACTAATAAATCTATTTGACCGTTGATCCTGCACATGTGGCCGTGACAGAGGTGATATGGACAAAGTGTATTTAATTCACGTAAATTAAGCGCGTCATGACAATAATTTTAACTAAAAAAAATTACACAAAAAGAAAAAGAAAATGAGCCCCCCCCCCCCCCCCCCAAAAAAAAAATCGTTAATACCATTATTCCCTCCCCCTTTTGTTTCTTTTTCCTTTCTCTATCGTGGCCAGCCCTCCCTCTCCCACCCCTCCCCCACTCCAATCTTCACCGCTTCTCTTCTTTATCTTTCAAACCTAAGAAACAGTTGTGAAAAACAAAGAAAAGCAATAACTTTTGTCAAAAATATTCTATCGATCTCTCACACTATTTTTCTTTTTCCTTTTTGTATCCATCTCAAACTGGAAGGCAGATAGGAGAAAAGAGAAAGACCATAAAAATTGATGAATTTTGGATGAAAAATTTAACTTACACAGTTCTACTTTTACTCTTGTTTGGATTTCAACATTCGTGCATTTTCTTGACATATAAAACTTAGCAGACTCTTTTTTGCCCTGATATAATTTTAGTAGGTGGCCCATCGACTCTTTGAGTTGTGATATGAATTTCAATAGAAGTGAAAGATAAAACAGATTTTATCATGGTTGTTTGTTGAAATTTTTTGTTGCTTTGCTAGAAAAATTTTGTCAGATTTCAATTTGGGACGAATATATTTCTGGTTGGTTCTGAGGGAATAGAAGTCCTAAGCAACTACAATATTTCACAAAGGCAAGAATGAGTACAATGGGGGAAGCTTAGGAGTTGGTTTTATGGATCACGTAAGATCTTCCAACAGGGAAGAAGAAAGGAGTTATTGGGGTACAAAATTTTATGAAGAAAAAATTAATTTGGTAAAAAAAAAATGGGATTGTGGGACCTTGAAAATACAGGTGGCCACTAATGTGAAGAATGGAAGATGTGGCTTATAAAATATTTAATAAAATCTATATGAGCAGCGATTCAACAACACACAGCATAAGAGGTATTTATTAGTAGACATTTTCTCAAGTAGACATTTGGAGAAATAAAATGGAAGAGAGTTCATTTTAGTGCAAGATACTATTTTACCACTAGACTATGAGTGGCTTTTGATTTAAGACTTTATTTTATTTTATTTTATATTATTTTATTTTATTCTTTGTAAAAATAACTAACCAATTTCTTCTTCTTTTTTTTAGAAAAAAAAAATTACTGACCAAAATTGGTAGGTTTTTTAAAATACGATCGAAATAACTGATCGATTTTGATCTATTTTTGAGTTTTAACTTGAATTTATTTTAAATGAAAAAAATAACCGAAGTTGGTCGGTTTCTTAAAAAATAAATTTCCTGGGACGCAACAATAATTGCATTTGGCGCCCAAACCATCCGACTGAATGCACGGTGTTTCGTGAAAAATCTATACAAAGAAAATATTTTTAAAATCGACCAACTTACATCATTTTTTGGTCGGTTGACCGCGATCGATTTTTGCCGAATTTCTAGTTGTTCTTCTTCTTTTTACCACGGACATCACCACCAACTTCCCCCTTCATTAATATATGTTTGATCGATACAAATCATAGTCTTACTCCTTTTTCCATTCACCTACCTCTTATGCATTTATTACGTCATATATACCATTAGTTTTTCTCGCTTCTAATATAATTGTTTCCTACAATTTTTTCTACACTTTTAACTTTTTATTAAAATTCAAGGGATGCTAATAATGAAAACAAGTCAATATGAACTTCATAATGACTTTGTTGTTTATTTATATATTCTTTATTATTTTTAATATGAACTTGATAACAACTTACTAGAATGTAATATAAGTGCAACTTACATGAATTAAGAAACTAATTAATTAGATTTTTTATTCTTGTTAACATATTTTAGAAGTGCCAAGCTAATAATTTTGTCCATATCTCAAGAATGACTCAATTTTTTCATGTTTGCTCCCTTCTTCTTCATTACGTGTTATCAATTTACTTTCCAAAACAGTTAAAAACTATATTTTACATGCATTAATCTTTGGTGCGTAAAGTTTATTGTACAAAATTACATTGTTTAATATGCGTGCAATATACGTGTCAACCATTAACATAGTTTAAGGCATCATTTACATTTATGTTGGTCGATAATTGGTAAAAAATGATCGAAAACCGACCGATTCGTGATGGTCGGTAGAGCCAATCGATCGACTTCGGTCAGTTGTGACTGATCGATTTCAGCCGGTTAATTAAATTTCACAATCCACCAAAATAATATAAGCGACCGAATTCGGTTTGTTTTTTAGGCGAAATGGCTTCGTGGCCACTTAAACTTGTACGAGATTTTAAAGCCGATATATAAACTTTAGATTTTTCCATTTGAACACTCAAACTCGCGTGTTTGATAACTAATAAATCTATTTGACAGTTGCCCTCCACATGTGGCCGTGACAGAGGTGATATGGACAAAGTGTGTTTAATTCACGTAAACTAAGCGCGTCATGACAATAAATTTAACTAAAAAATTACAAAAAAAAAGAAAGAAAACAAGCCCCTCCCCCTCCAAAATCATTAATACCCTTATTCCCTCCCCTTTCTGTTTCTTTTTCCTTTTCTCTATCGTGGCCAGCCCTCCCCCTCCCACCCCTCCCCCACTCCAATCTTCCCCGCTTCTCTTCTTTATGTTCCAAACCCAAGCAACAGTTGTGAAACACAAAGAAAAGCAATAACTTTTGTCAAAAAATTTTTGTCAATCTCTCACATTATTTTTCTTTTTTCTTTTTGTATCCATCTCAAACTGGAAGGCAGATATGAGAAAAGAGAAGGACCATAAAAATTGATGAATTTTGGATGAAAAATTCTACTTACACAGTTCTACTTCTACTCTTGTTTGGATTTCAACATTCGTGCCTTTTCCTGACATATAAAGCTTAGCAGACTCTTTTTTTGCCCTGATATAATTTTAGTAGGTGGCCTATCGGCCCTTTAAGTTGGGATATGAATTTCAATAGAAGTGAAAGATATAATGGATTTTATCATGGTTGTTTGTTGAAATTTTTTGTTGATTTGCTAGAAAAAATCGTGTCATATTTCAATTTGGGAATATATTTCTGATTGGTTCTGAGGGAGTAAAATTCCTAAGCAACTGCAATATTTCATAAAGTCAAGAAGAAGTACAATGGGGGAAGCTCAGAAGTTGGTTTTAAGGCACACGTAAGATCTTCCAATAGGGAAGAATAAAGGAGTTAATGGGTACAAAGCTTTATGCAGAAAAAATTAATTTGATAAAAAAGAAGAAGTTGGATTGTGGGACCTTGAAAATACAGGTGGCCACAAATGTGAAGAATGGAAGATGTGGCTTATAAAATATTTAATAAAATTCATGTGAGCAACGATTGAACAACACACACCATAACAAGTGTTTATTAGTAGACATTTTTTCAAGTAGAGGTATTCAAATGGGAATATACAAAATTTATATATTGGATTTAAAATTTCGTACAAGTTTAAGTGGCTAGGAAGACATTTCACCTGTTTTTAAGGCGAAATGGCATCTAGGCGACTTAAACTTATACCCGTTTGTCAATTCGGTAATTGAATTTACAAGTTTTCCATTTGAACACTTGTACTTGATGGAATATGTACTAATAAACACCTTCACCATTGACCATGGGTATGTGGCAATCCTTAAATGATGTGGCTAAAATATGTGGACACCACGATACAAAAGCGTGTGAATATAACAGTTTTGATTAGAAAAATATTAAAATTAGAAAAGAAAAGCAAATGAAAAGAAAAAATAAAAATGAAATGCAAAAGCCGAAAATTCTCACCCATCCCACGCCCTTCCTTCTCCGCTTTCTTGCTTCACCCCTTCATTTTATTGCTACCCTATTTTCTTCTCCTTTCACTCTCTTTTCTCGTCTCTCCTCCTACTTCCCCTCCCTCCCTGTCCCCCTCCTCTACCACCTTCTAACAAAATTGTCATGACCAAAATACAAAAGGAAAATACTGGTTACAAAATAAAGAGCAAAATTTTAATTTTGAGAAAATCAATTTATTGGATGTTGAAGATTAAATTTTTTAGAGATGATATCGAATCTTGCTGTAAAATTTATGTTTGGAAAACATAATAGAAATAAATAGAATACGAATTAGAGGATATTGGTTTCTACGCCAAAATATCTATGTATCAGCGAGCTCCCATTTGAGATTATTGGAAATTATTTTTCTTCTTTTTACTAACTGTATGGAGATTTTCAAGATAAATTTGGAGAAATAAAATGGAAGAGAGTTCATTTTAATGCAAGATACTATTTTACCACTAGACTATGAGTGACTTTTGATTTAAGACTTTATTTTATTTTATTTATGTTATTTTATTTTATTTTATTTTATTGTAAAAATAACTAACCAATTTCTTCTTCTTTTTTTTAGAAAAAAAAATTACTGACCGAAATTGGTAGGTTTTTTAAAATACGACCGAAATAACTGATCGATTTTGATCTATTTTTGAGTTTTAACTTGAATTTATTTTAAATGAAAAAATATCTGAAGTTGGTCGGTTTCTTTAAAAATAAATTTCCTGGGACGCAACAATAATTGCATTTGGCGCCAAAACCACCCGACTGAATTCACGGTGTTTCGTGAAAAATCTAGACAAAGAAAATGAAACAGTTGTTAAATATGAAACAGTTGTTTGGTCTGGCTTGCCTAGCTTTAAGGTTGGGCGCCATCACGATCGGATTTGAGTCGTAATAATTTATTACGTCATTTATACAATTAGTTTTTCTCGCTTCTAATAATATAAGTATTTCCTATAATATTTTCTACACTTTTAACTTTTTATTGAAAATTCAAGGGATGTTAATAATGAAAACAAGTCAATGTAAACTTTATAACAATTTTGTTGTTTATTTGCATATTCTTTATTATTTTAATATGAAATTGATAACGACTTATCATAATGTAATATACGTGCAACTTATATAAACTAAGAAACTAATTAATTAGATTTTTTATTCTTGCCAACATAGTTTAAAAGTACCAAGATAATAATTTTGTCCATATCTCAAGAATCTCTCTACTTTTTCATGTTTGCTCTCTTTTCCTTCATTAAATGTTATCAATTTACTTTCCAAAATAGTTGAAATATACATTTTACATGCATTAATCTTTGGTTCGTAAAGTTTATTGTAGAAAATTATATTGTTTAATATGCGTGCGACATACGTGTCAACCATTAACATAATTTAAGGCATCAATTATGTTGGTTGATAATTGGTAAAAAATGATCGAAAACTTACCGATTCGTGATGGTCAGTAGAGCCAATCGATCGACTTCGGTCAGTTGTGACAGACTGATTTCAGTCGGTTAATTAAATTCCACAGTCAGCCAAAATAATATAACCAACTGAATTCGATTTATTTTTTAAATGCGAAATGGCATCCAGACCACTTAAACTTGTACCCTTTTGTTAGTCCGGTAAATGAACTTACAAGATTTCCATTTGAACACTTGTACTTGATGGAATGTATACTAATAAACACCTTCACCATTAACCGTACTTATGTGGCAACAACTTAAATGATATGGCTAAAATATATGGACACCACAATACAAAAGCGCGTGAATATAACAATTTTGATTACAAAAATATCAACATTAGAAAAGAAAGCAAATGAAAAGGAAAAATAAAAAAGAAAAGCAAAAGTTGAAAATTCTCACCCATTCCGCGCTCCCTTCTCCTCTTTCTTCCTTCACCCCTTCATTTTATTGCTACAGTATTTCCTTCTCCTTTTCCTTTCTTTTCTCGTCTCTCCTCCTACTCCCCCACCCTCCCTGTCCCCCTCCCCTACCATCTTCTAACAAAATTGTCATGACCAAAATTCAAAAGAAAATTTCTGGTTACAAAAAAATAAAGAGCGAAATTTCAATTATGAGAAAATCAATTTATTGGGTGTTGAAGATTAAAATTTTTAGAGATGATTTTGAATCTTCTGTAACATTTCTGTTCAGAAAACATAAAAGTAATAAATAGAATTCGAATTAGAGGATGTTGGGTTTTGCGCCAAAAGATGCCATGGAGAAGGAGGAGAAAGCAAAAGGTTTAAATTTTCTTTAATAAATTGGTAAAAAGAGATTGGGAACTGACCAAAAGTATGTTGTGACAAGATATTATTTTACCACTAGACTATGAGTGCCTTTTGATTTAAGATTTTATTTTAGACTTGAATTGGCGAAGGTTTTTGGCGCAAACCGGATGGTAGGTGATATTTTGATCCGGGGGTCGGAATGGAATTCGACAATTTCTGTAGCTTCTTTATGTGATTTTGGATATGTCTACAAATTTTTAGGTCATTCGGACATCGTTTGATCGAGTTTTGGATCGAATGTTAGTTTTGAGAGTTTGAAGAACTTAGGCTTGGATTCGTGTGGAAATGGGGATTTTGATGTTTGAGATGGCGTTTTTTGTGATTGAAATAAGTCCGTATCACGTTTTGGAGTATGTTGGTGATTTTCGTCGGGGTCCGGGGCCTCTGGAATGAATCCGGTGTCCCAAACGGACCATTTTCGGGAAAAATGAGAAGGCTGGTTGCTGCCATAAATGCAGCGGGAATTTGCTCTCCGCGATCGCGGGCGGGAGACGCGATCGCGTAGAGTTGTGGTCTAATCCTATGCGATCGCAAGAGCACCAGTCGCGATCGCGTAGGGTAGTTAAGCGGGTAGCCATCGCGATCGCACGCTACGCTACGCGATCGCGCAGGGAGAAACGAGGTCCGAGGGAATTTGGCGTAAGCGATCGCGAGGAGAGAGAGACGCGATCGCGTGAGGCGGTTTTTTTAAACATCGCGATCGCGCGAGGAGAGTCGCGATCGCGTAAGGTCGAGTTGCTGTCGGTGAAATAAAAATCACATAACGGAGGGCTCGCGGGTTTATACCCCAAAAACACAATTTTGAGCCCTAGAGAGAAGAAAGCTCGAGGAAAACACCGAGAAATCATCGGGTATCCATCGGAGGTAAGATTCTTGACTTAAAAACATAATTTATGGTAGGATTAACATCAATCTTCATGAATTTGGGTAGAATTTTGAAGAATTGTGGCCTAGATATTGAAAACGGGATTTTGGGTTTTGGAAGGCCATTTGAACTCCGATTTTGATAAATTTTATATGCACGGACTCGTGGCGAGACGAGGATCTCTGTTGGTATGAATTTCGGAATTTTTCAAGAAGCGGGCCCGGGGTCCGGATTTTACCAACTTAGTGTATTTATGCGAATTTGATGTAAATTGAAATGGGTTATGATTCTTTGACTCGTATTTGATATAATTATTGGTGGTTTGACTAGATTCTACGCACGAGGAGCTAAATTCAAAGGAAAAGGCATCGCTGATGAGTCTACGGCACGATCTAGAGGCGAGTAGTTTGTGTATACGGTAGCTCCGAGGGTTCGAAACCCGGCTTAACACATTGTGACGTGAGTAGAGCGTGGCTCGCACACCGTGGCAGTGCGGGATTGATTGTGACTTGGGATTGAGACTTGGTCCATCCCGGGATGTAAATAATATGCTATTAGCGTTGGAAATACACTTGTATTTGATATGTTTGTAGGCGGTAAGCCTTGTTTGGGGCCTTGTGCCGACCAGTAGCGTCCTTAGAGGACAATATTTATGTGATAGCTATATTCGCTTAAATCACTGATCTCAGTCCTGGAAATTGAAATCACCTTTTTGAAATGTTAAGTCACCGGTTTTGCAAATTAAATAAACGTTAAGTATTTTTCATAAATTATGAACTGGAAATTGGAAATTAAGAAGAATGAACTGTTTTTGTGACTTATTTGATTTATGGGGACTGAGGATGGATCGGGCTGAACGCCGCAGCGGTTGATATGAGGATCGGGCTGCATGCCGCAGCAGTATTGCGCTTGGGCTGGAGGAGCCCCTCCGGAGTCTGTACACACCCCAGTGAGCGTCGTCGACGTTAAATGGATCGGGCTACACGTCGTAGCGGTTATGTGTTTTGCATTGCATCTTTATTTGTTGAATTACTCTGTGGTAGCTGTATTGTACTGTTGAATGCTAGTTTAGATTATATAGATTTAGACTTGTGGGGTCCAAATAGAGTTCCCTCGAAGAGTGGTTCCAGGTATTTTATGACTTTGATTGATGATTACTCAATGATAGTGTAGGTGTATTTTCTGAAAACAAAAGACGAGGCATTTCCGACATTTCTTAAATGGAAGACGATGGTTGAGAGGCAGACAAAAAGATAAATTAAGCGTCATCGAACTGACAATGGGTTGGAATTTTGCAATTCTGAGCTCGATAATTTCTGCAACAGAGAGGGCATAGTGAGACACTGCACTTGTGTCGGAATACCACAACAAAATGGCATTGCATAACGTATGAACAAAATGCTTTGTGATAGGGCACGAAGAATGCTTTCACACTCATGTGTTCAAAAGAAAATTTCTGGTTACAAAAAAATAAAGAGCGAAATTTCAATTATGAGAAAATCAATTTATTGGGTGTTGAAGATTAAAATTTTTAGAGATGATTTTGAATCTTCTGTAACATTTCTGTTCAGAAAACATAAAAGTAATAAATAGAATTCGAATTAGAGGATGTTGGGTTTTGCGCCAAAAGATGCCATGGAGAAGGAGGAGAAAGCAAAAGGTTTAAATTTTCTTTAATAAATTGGTAAAAAGAGATTGGGAACTGACCAAAAGTATGTTGTGACAAGATATTATTTTACCACTAGACTATGAGTGCCTTTTGATTTAAGATTTTATTTTATTTTATTTTATTTATATTCTTTAATTTTATTTTTTTTGTAAAAATAACTGACCAATTTCTTCTTTTTTTAGAAAAAAAAAAATTACTGATCGAACTCGGTAGGTTTTTAAAAATACGACCGAAATAACTTATTGATTTTGATCAATTTTTCAATTTTAACTTTAATTTATTTTAAATGAAAAAATAATCGAAGGTGGTTGGTTTCTTAAAAAATAAATTTCTTGGGACGCAACAATAATTTTTCGCATTTGGCGCCCAAACCACCCGACCTAATTCACGGTGTTTCTTGAAAAATCTATTCAAAGAAAATATTTTTAAAACCGACCAACTTACATCATATTTTGGCCGATTGACCACGATCGGTTTTTGCCGAATCTAGTTGTGCTTCTTCTTTTTTCCACGGACATCACCACCAACTTCCCCCTTCATTAATATATGTTTGATCGATACAAATCATAGCTTTACTCCTTTTTTCATTCACCTACCTCTTACACATTTATTACATCATTTATACCATTAGTTTTTCTCGCTTCTAATATAAGTGTTTCCTATAATTCTTTCTACACTTTTAAGTTTTTATGGAAAATAAAGGGATGCTAATAATGAAAACAAGTTAATATAAACTTCATAATGACTTTGTTGTTTATTTACATATTCTTTATTATTTTCAATATGAACTTGATAACGACTTACCAGAATGTAATATAAGTGCAACTTACATAAATTAAGAAATTAATAAATTAGATTTTTTATTCTTGTTAACATATTTTAAAAGTGCCAAGCTAATAATTTTGTCCATATCTCAAAAATAACTCAATTGTTTCATCTTTGCTCCCTTTTCCTTCGTTACATGTTATCAATTTACTTTCCACAATAATTAAAAATATATTTATATGCATTAATCTTTGATTTGTAAAGTTTATTGTACAAAATTACACTGTTTAGTATGCGTGCAACATACGTGTCAACCATTAACATAATTTAAGACATCATTTATGTTGGTCGATAATTGGTAAAAAATGATCGAAAACCAACCGATTTGTGATGGTCGGTAGAGCCAATCGATCGACTTCGGTCAGTTGTGACTGACCGATTTCAGCCGATTAATTAAATTCCACAATCGTCCAAAATAATATAACCGATCGAATTTGATTTATTTTTTTTAAGGCGAAATGGCATCCATGCCACTTAAATTTGTGCCCCTTTGTTAATCCAGTAAATAAACTTACAAGTTTTTTATTTGAACACCTGTACTTGATGAAATGTGTACTAATAAATACCTTCACCATTGACCATGCTTATGCGGCAACGACTTAAATGATATGGCTAAAATATGTGGACACCGCCATACAAAAGCGCATGAATATAACAGTTTTGATTAGAAAAATATTAAAACTAGAAAAGAAAGCAAATGAAAAGAAAAAACAAAAAAGAAATGCAAAAGCTGAAAATTCTCACCCATCCCACGCCCTCCCTTCTCCTCTTTCTTCCTTCACCCCTTCATTTTATTGCTACCCTATCTCCTTCTCCTTTACCTTTCTTTTCTCGTCTCTCCTCCTTCTCCCCCTCCCTAGGGGCGAAGGCACATATAGGCAAGGATGGTCAACTAACCACCCTTTGCCAAAAAATTATACTATTTATATAGGTGAAATATTAGATTTTAGAGGTAAATGACATGTATTGAACACCTTTTGTCGGATTATTTTTTTACATTTTTCAAGTTTGAACACCCTTAAGAAAATTTTTGGCTTCGCCACTGCCCCTCCCTCCTTGCCCCCTCCCCTACCACCTTCTAACAAAATTGTCATGACTAAAATTCAAAAGGAAAATGTTGGTTACAAAAAAATAAAGAGCAAAATTTCAATTCTGAGAAAATCAATTTATCGGGTGTTCAAGATTAAATATTTTTGGAGATGACCTTGAATCTTTCTGTAAACTTTCTGTTCAGAAAACATAAAAGTAATAAATAAAATTAGAATTTGAGGATGTTGGTTTCTACGCTAAAATATCTATGTATCAGCGAGCTCTCATTTGAGATTGTTGAAAATTATTTTTCTTCTTTTAACTAATTGTATGGAGATTTTCAAGATAAATTTGGAAAAATAAAATGGAAGAAAGTTTATTTTAGTGATTCGTACAACTGCTATGGAGAAGGAGGAGAAAGCAAAAGGTTTAAATTTTTCTTTAATAAATTGGTAAAAAGAGATTGGGAATTGACCAAAGGTATATGCTATGGCAAGATCATATTTTAACACTAGACTATGAGTGCTTTTTGATTTAAGAATTTATTTTATTTTATTTATATTATTTTATGTTATATTTTTGTAAAAATAACTAACCATTTCTTCTTTTTTTTAGAAAAAAAAAATTACCGACCGAAATCGGCAGGTTTTTAAAGTACGACCGAAATAACTGTTCGATTTTGATCAATTTTTGAATTTTTAACTTTAATTTATTTTAAATGAAAAAATTACCGAAGTTGGTCGATTTCTTAAAAAATAAATTTCTTGGGACATAACAATAATTTTTCGCATTTGGCACCCAAAGCACCCGAACAAATTCACGGTGTTTCATGAAAAATCTATACGAAGAAAATATTTTTAAAACCAACCAACTTACATCATTTGGCCAGTTGATTGCGATCGATTTTTGCCGAATTTCTAGTCGTGCTTCTTCTTTTTTTCCTCGGACATCACCACCACTTTTCCCTTCATTAATATATGTTTGATCGATACAAATCATAGTTTTACTCCTTTTTTCATTCACCTACCTCTTACACATTTATTACTTCATTTATACTATTAGTTTTTCTCGCTTCTAATATAAGTGTTTCCTATAAAAAAAATAACACTTTTAAGTTTTTATTGAAAATTCAAGGGATGCTAATAATGAAAACAAGTCAATATAATCTTCATAAATGACTTTGTTGTTTATTTACATATTCTTTATTATTTTTAATATGAACTTGATAACGACTTACCAGAATGTAATATACGTGCAACTTACATAAATTAAGAAACTAATTAATTAGATTTTTTATTCTTGTTAACATATTTTAAAAGTGTCAAGCTAATAATTTTGTCCATATCTCAAGAATGACTCTACTTTTTCATGTTTGCTTCCTTTTCCTTCATTATATGTTATCAATTTACTTTCCAAAACAGTTAAAAAATATATTTTACATGCATTAATCTTTGGCTAGTAAAGTTTATTGTACAAAATTACACTGTTTAATATGCGTGCAACATACGCGTCAACCATTAATATAATTTAAGGCATCATTTATGTTGGCATCTTTTTTATTTCTTGTTCTATTGTTTATAATATAATTATTTCTTCTTATAAACATACTTTCTTGCTCAATAGCATTTGACTAATAATATGATAGAAAGAGTATTCTTTCTTTTTTCGTTCTCGATATAAATATTTTCGATCACTATAACATCATTCAACATAGATATTCAAATTTTGGATCTCTATAACGTCATTCAACATATATATTAAACATGCGACTTAGGTAAATTAAGAAGCTCTATTAATATCATATTCTTGATATACAGTAAGTTTTCAAAATGGCAAGTTCATTATCAATTTTCTTGTGGACAAATTCTTAAATCAGAACAAGTGAAGTCTATTACACAATCTTTATAAAATCTTCTATGATATTCCACATGGCAGTTTTTACTATGAAAAGATTATCAAAAAATTGTGTAACTTAAAGTTAAAATTATACATTTTACTTACTAAAAATGTAAAATTCTTTTTTTTTTAGAAAAAAAATTACCGATCGAAATCCGTAGATTTTTTAAAATACGACCGAAATAACTGATCGATTTTGATCAATTTTTGAATTTTAACTTTCATTTATTTTAAATAAAAAAATATTCGAAGTTGGTCGGTTTCTTAAAAAATAAATTTCCTGGGACACAACAATAATTTTCCGCATTTGGCGCCCAAAACACCCGACCAAATTCACGGTGTTTCGTGAAAAATCAATAAAAAGAGAATATTTTAAAAACCGACCAACTTACATCATATTTTGGCGCGGTTTTTGCCGAATTTCTGGTCGTTCGAATTCTTCTTTTTCCACGGACATCACCGCCAACTTCCCCCTTCATTAATATATGTTTGATCGATACAAATTATAGTGTTACTCCTTTTTTTATTCACCTACCTCTTATGCATTTATTACGTCATTTATACCATTTGTTTTTCTTGCTTCTAATATAGTGTTTCCTATAATTTTTTCTACACTTTAATTTTTTACTAAAAATTCAAGGGATGCTAATAATGAAAACAAGTCAATATAAACTTCATATTGAATTTGTTGTTTATTACATAATTCTTTATTATTTTTAATATGAACTTGATAACGACTTAACAAAATGTAATATACGTGCAACTTACATAATTAAGAAATTAATTAATTAGATTTTTTATTCTTGTCAACATATTATAAAAGTGCCAAGCTAATAGTTTTGTCCTTATCTGTCACGACTCAAATTTCGCACTGGTCATGATGGCGCCTCTCGTGAAGGCAATGCCAGCCAATTAACGCAACTCGTGTTGATACCCAATTTTTCCGTAAGTATTTTTTATACCCAAAATAATTTCAAAATAACATATATGTACATATATAAGCACACCCAAGAGTTTTGGTACTTTTCCAAAATTTTAATGATTTTTAAACCGATTTATCGTCTATTTTCAACACTACAAAATTCCGTAATTATTTCAAAAACTATCATTTTGGTGAATAACTTATTTTATTTTCATATTAACACCAAAAATATAATAAATGTGATTTTTGCAAATTTTTACGAATTTATCTGGTATTTTTAACGCTAAATTATATATAATTGCAATTATAACCTATATTATGATTAATGGTATTTTACAATTATAAAATTATTCTCAGTATTTTTATATTAATTTTTATATATTATTAATTAGTTCAGTCAGAAAAGATCTTCCATTTGATAAGCCTATTAATTAATGAGAAAATTTTATTATAATCAACTTTGCATGTGTAGTCATTTAGTCACCTCCAGTCCTACTAACTACCATTATTCCACTCTTAACAAAATACATCTGTAGTCCCCAAATCCAATGCTAGATATGGACAAGTAAGACTTGCTCAGTTGGTAAGCACATCCACCTACGACCGTTAGGTCCTGGGTTCGAGTCACCGTGGAGAGAAAGTGTGGAAACACTATAGATCCTCCTAATTTGGGAGGGGTTAAAAAAAGAAAAGAAAAAAATGGCTAGATATGCACATATGATCACTGCCAAATTGTAAATGACACGATGAGAGTGCATCATTTTTGCATACTTTCCAAGAGTAAATTAACGTTGAAAACTTTCTGGAAAAGATATGTGATATATAGCACTGCTCACAAGTACTCTCTCATCATTCACAACCTTCTAGCTCGTCGACACGGTTTGAGTAATACTATAAAGGGGAAAACTCATCTCATGACACGAGATGCAGAGGGTTCGTCCAACTTCCAGTATCTGTTGAAAAGCCATAACGAGTCTGCTTCAATAGCATATCCATCATCGTTACGATGCCAACCAAAATAGGCATGAGTTCTGTTCTTGATATCCAGTATCCCATGACCGAAGCTTGCTTCCCGATAGGCAGAATACCTTGGCTGTGGTTGTGTCATCCTGCAGCAAATGAAGGCATTAACCAAGAAATAGGATCATGAAGTATCAATGGTTATCAATCTCAAACTATTCATATTTGACTAGCTAAATAATGTTCCTGTATTTGGAGCATACTCTGTAGCTAATCCCTCTTGATTTCCTCCATCTCCAATGGTAATATACACGGGGGCAGACTCGTCCCTGACAGGACTGCACTTCCTATTTATGATGTTGTAAACAACGTTTGATACCCGCTCCTGAGACCAGATATACCAACGGCATTAGTTAATCAGAGACTTAGGGAAGCTGTTAAATTTTAGACCATGATAGATGTATGGCATGCGGATACTTACTGATCGTTCATAGGCGTGAACATGACCAGCGAAGACAACATCCACCTTGTAATTCACAAACCATGGTTCATACATGACTCGCATTGTTTCCCCTTCCATATAATGATGAACATAACTACTATACATTGGACAATGCATGAGTATAATGAGCCATGGTGTCTCACTCCTGTTAACTTTAGGCAACTCATTCTTTAACCATTTCCATTGAGGAGTGTATGTACCTAAAAAGAAAGAAATCATGAGAAACGAAATTCACCACTGCCCACAAAAGTAAACTGATACTATTAGAATTTAGCCGCAAGTTCTTTAACACAGCAGTGTCCCTTGAATAATTCATTTCAAGATCTGCTCGAATATCCAGCTTACTTGCTTATCCAACTGGTGATTAACCAGCTTACTTGCTTATCCAACTGGTGATTAACCCTGAATAACATAGGTATCTTAAATCGTATTTTCCTTAATCCCATAAATCTTGGACAGTACAGTCACATAATCTTCTTTTCTCTTGTTACCTCAACCATAAGATCTCAGTAATCGAGTATTAAGCATTTACTTTCCTAATATTGTTTAGTTGAGACTATCTTCTTTTTAGCTTCATCAAATTATCACATAATGCATGGGAAGTACATTCTATGCGTTTATCATGTTAGAAACTACATAGTTTTTGTACCATGCTAAATTCTTACCAAAAGCTGAATAAGAAGACATGACAATAATATAGGCTGAAGCTCTCTTTATAGAGTACCAAAGCGGAGAAGTACTGTCTGATACTCTGTAAGGCGTAGAAAATCGGTGCTTGTAAGGTACGAAAGGTTTAGATTCTCCCTGCAAGAAAATGACCATAGCATTACAAAGTTATCACTAAGAACAACAAGTGTGAAGAAGATAAGTCAGTCATCTGTGTTCCTATAAAGTAAGATATTTTACATAATTTGTTTACTCCTCTAAGCAATTCTCATTTAAGTCCTCTAAGATAAACCATTTTGGCAAAAGATTTAGAAAGACATGTTTATAAACTGTAATCATCCAGAATAGTTATGAATAGGATGCTTACAATTTCAGGAACAAAATCAAGTTCATGATTTCCGGCAGTCCAAATCCAAGGTTGATATGCTGCACTTCTCTCGATAAATCTCCCCCATGTGTCCCATCGTATGTTGTTGTGAAACGGATAATTATCAGCATAAGAGAGGTCACCGACAAAGAGCATCGCCTGGCCCTTTAGAGGGTTCAACTCATAATGAGTCAGTGTGATATTGGAGTCGTAGGTCTGACCAAGATCCCCTGTTCAATAAACAGAACAAGTCTAAAGACTAAACTAATGTAAGTCCAAGCTACATGATCCTAAATGAAAGATATATGACATCGCCATCTCGAGGGACTTGACCCTATCGAAGTGATTTGAGAGAACATTTAACAATTCACCCACCAGAATTAAGAGGAAAAAAAATGTAAGCAGTCATTGAGACATTACCGATGAGACCAAATGTATAAGGAACATCAGGTCCAGGTTTTGGAGGAGTTACAAACCAAAACTTTCTAGTTGTATTTTCTAACCCCACTTCATAATAGTACTTTGTATCAAACTGCAACAAGAGCAAAATATAGTTTTCTTAAGCATATATGATTATCAAGCACGTAAGAGGGTGAACCAAACACATGCACTTTAAGCTGTATTTGAGATCAACATGACCATATAGAATTATACCGTACCTCCAGATCCTTGATGCTACAGTGATGGATATATCCGGATGTGTAATTGTAATACTTGTAGCTAACAACAAAGCCCTCGGCAGAGCTTTTAACATTGCTATTTTCGGCCCAATAGAGGACTGAATTTGAGCCAGGTTCATCAGGTGTGGTCCAAGACACAATCACACCCTTTCCTTCGTGATCCCCTTGTGTTATGTAAACCTTCAAGATTAACATTCATTTCACCGGATGAGCAAAACTAAAATACACAAGGTGGCACCATAGTAAAGCAACATCAATAATATCCGATATAAATGACAACAGAAAAGTACTAGCCCCTCCGTTTCAAAAGATTGTCCAAGTTTAACTTGGCAAGAACTTTAATAAAGAAGGGAACACTATTGAGATATGTGGTCGTAGATAAGTCATAGCATTTGTATGACCGTACAATTTTTGAAACTTGGGGTCTTAAACCAACCATAGCAGAAATATTAATATGTGTCAATATTTTTGAAATGGACTGACATTCAAGAAACAGTGAGATCCATCAACACAAAGCTGTGGAGACACTAAACGGAAATAGATTAGGAGTTAATTAACTACCGAAGAAGATTTAGGTTTATGTAGAAGGAACAAATTTGTGATATTTACAGAAAGTGTAGTCCTAGAGGTCTATTTTCCAACAAATTAAGCGAACTTGTTGCAGTTTAGACATTCATATGAATTTTGCTTGCGCGGCTTTTATTCGAATTCAGTAAAACTTTGATTGTTGACATATGTTAGCTAAATAAAGAATTTTGTTATGGAACTAAAAAGACAGAAACTTGGAAATAGGAATGAACAATTTAACCAAATTATTAGAATCATAATTATAATCGGAGCAGGATTATACTTGGCTAATCCAGCTCATAAACTTGAATTAAGAATAAAGAAGTTAAAAAATACGAGGAAGAACCTGCTGGGGAGCATTATAACCAGGTGGAACTCGAAACACATCACTGTTCAATGGCATATCAACATTAGAATTGTACTTTCTCACATAATTACTGCTTATTCCACCATCACATAACTGAACTCTGCTACTCAAAATCAAGAGTGAAAATAAACACAGAAACCCAGTATAAACCCGTTTCATACCCATTTCTTTGATTTGAATTGAAGCTCAAGACCTTCTTGCTTTTTAAAATTTACTATTTTATTTGATTGGTTATATTTATGGTTTTAATTGAAATGGAGCTTCCACGTACAGGCAAAGTACCACGGCTTTTATTTTACGTGGCGATAGTCTGATAATAATGTAAGCAGGTGGAAGGAATATTCAGTATTCGGTAGGAATATCTGGTGAGTTAACTATTTACTTGCCTCCATTGAACCTAAAATCTCAGATAGCTTTCGATAAAATAAAGATAGTTATTTCAGGTGAGTTAAACAATTCATTTATTTGATTATGTCTTTTTAATATTCGAATTGTCTAATGTTTTCGTAATTTCTTTTTATTGTCTTGTAGATTTTATAGAAAACAAATTATTCATACTTGAGTTAGAAAATTTAACATTAGAGGTGAAGCTACAATTTAAAAATTATAAATTTGGAATTTTAATTTTTTAAAATTATAAAATTTTTAATTTAATAATTACTACATATTTAACAGATTCCTTAAGAATATTGGCTAGCTCCACCTTACAAACACCAATATGAGTTTATCCCAATGTTCCTCTTACCCGTAAGCTGAAATTAAAAAGATTTACAACTGGTTATTAAAATAAGTTATAGTTTCAAAAATAATTAAATTTTAGCTATTTTTCATGTAAAGATAAAAAATTAAACTGAAATATTATTAAATTAGAAAATATTCCAACATAATATGTTGGAATTCGAATTTTTTACACATGAGCTTCCAGCATGATATGCTGGAGTTTTATCATAATATGCTAGAAGTTTATATGCAGTAGCTAGGGGTATTTATGTTTCGGTTTGAATTGGTTTTCTCCTAAAAAGAAATCAAACCAAATAAGTCAGTTTTTCAAATATATTAGAACCAAACCAAACCAATTAAGTCAGTTTTTCTTAATTCGGTTTATGTCGGTTTTTCGTTTTTTTTCAGTTATTTGTCGGTTTTTTCTAAAATATAAGACATACACATCAAACACATATTCCGGAGATCATATTTTCGCATTTTCAATTCCCCGATCCACTCTCGTGCTAACATGCTAACAACGGTTTAGGTAAGTCATTCAATGTAACACTATCAAATCAATTGCCCTTTGAGAAATCTATTATTTACTAAAATATATTGATGATAATTGAATCAAATAGTGATGAATAACTTAATGACTCAATTAAGAATATATTATTTTAATACGAAATGGATTCTTACACTAAACAAATGAAAAGTACCAATCAAACTAGAATGTAAAGGTAAATAACTATATTAAAAGTGCAAACTATTACGTTTACCATAAATTTTTAGAACTTTATATAACATATATACATACATATATATATATATATATATATATATATATATATATATATATATATATATATATATATATATGTAACGACCCGACCGGTCGTTTTAGAAGATTACGCCCCAATCCCTAATTTAACTGTTCCCCTAAGTTCATTTCTGCTATTGTGGGTTGCCGGGAGAGTCGGTTCCAAAAATTTGAGCATTTTGGGACACTTAGTCCCTAAATAAGAGCTTTGAAACTAGAAAACGGTCCGTAGCCGGATCAGTGTTAAGACGATCTCGGAACGGAAATCCGATGGTTCTATTAGCTCCGTTAGGTGATTTCGGGGTTAGGAGCGCGTTCGGGATGTATTTCGGAGGTCCGTAGCTCAATTAGGCTTGAAATGCCGAAGGTTGAAATTTTGGCGAATCCGATCGATAGGTGAGATTTTGATCCGGGGGTCGGAATGGAATTCCGGCAATTTCTGTAGCTTCGTTATGTGATTTTGGATATGTCCGCAAATTTTCAGGTCATTCGGACGTCGTTTGGACGGGTTTTTGATCGAATGTGTAATTTGGAATGTTTTAAGGAATTTAGGCTTGAATCCGTGGTTAATTGGTGATTTTGATGTTTAGGATAGTGTTTTTATGATTGGAACAAGTTCGAATAAGGAATTAGGATGTGTTGGTGTGTTTGAATGAGGTCCCGGGGCCTCGGGGTGTTTTCGGATGGTTAATCGGGAGAAAAACATGGAAATTGCAGGTTTGAGGAGTCCTGTCTCTGTTGTTTCCGCTCCTGCGGAATTATGGGCGCAGGAGCGGGTGCGCTGAAGCGGACCAGGAGCGCAGAAGCGCTGGGCACCGCAGAAGCGGAGCATTTTCCGCAGAAGCGGCCATCGCAGAAGCGGAAGGGAGCCGCTTAGGCGAGTCCGCAGAAGCGGACGCCTAGTCGCAGAAGCGGAAATATCCGCAGGAGCGATCGAGTCTCCGCAGAAGCGGACGCGTAGAAGCGGAAAATATTCCGCAGAAGCGAAAATCGCTGTAAGTAAGTGTATCAGAAGTTAGAAAATTTCAGAAACATTTTAACATTTGGGGGTCTCGGCTTAAGGGCGATTTTGGGCGATTTTGGGCGATTTTGAGGAGGAAATCAAGGGAAATCATCAGGTAATCAACTATGAACTCATATTATGATTAGTATTGATAATATCATGCAATTATATCATGAAAATGGAGGAATTTGGGGTAATTATGGAGGATTTAGCCCTAGTCTTGGACTTTAGAAAATCAAGGTTTTGAATGGGCAAATGGAGTCCGATTTTGGTAAAATTGATATGCTTAGACTCGTATTGAAACGAGGGTTCCGAATATGTGACTTTCGTGATTTTTCGATAAGCGTACCGAAAGTCGGGTTTTGGCAACTTGTGGGTTTTGGTGTATTTTGGAGTTATTTTGATTGGGTAATGCCCAATTGGCCTATTTTGATGTGATTCTATTGATTTTTATCAGATTCTACACTTGTGGAGGCCGACATTCGTGGCAAGAGGGTTATTGCTTAGCGGTTTTGTACCGGAATTGAGGTAAGTGGCTTGTCTAACCTCGTGTGGGGGAACTTTCACCCCTAGGATATTATGTGATAGTTTAAATGCCTTGTACGCGAGGTGACGGGCGTGTACATGCGCTGGTTGTTGTAACACACACCATATTTGAATTGTCCGATTAGTGATATTCCTGCTCTTAGGTGATAAAAGCGTTACTTTACCCGGTATTAGTTAGAAAAGCATGATTAGCTAGGATTCAACATGTTTAATTGCCTAGTTGACTTACTTGAACTTCTTGATAAATAGTTGGCACTAGCTTCGGTTAAGTTGTAATTAAACATATTATACTCTCCCCGTGTGTTTTCTTGATTTGATGTGTTGGTGGACTGCGGGTTCAATTCCCGGAGATCCCAGGGCTGTGGGTTCGATTCCTAGAGACCCGAAGTGATATTTGTAGGGACTACGGGTTCGATTCCCGAGATCCTGAGTTATTGGTAAGGACTACGGGTTCGATTCCCGAGATCCTGAGTTATTGGTAGGGACTACGGGTTCGATTCCCGAGATCCTGAGTTATTGGTAGGGACTACGGGTTCGATTTTCGATTCCCGGAGATCCCAGGGCTGTGGGTTCGATTCCCAAAGACCTGGAGTGGTATTGTTTGTGGACTCCGGGTTCGATTCCCGGATATCCTGAGTTATTGAGATATGGACTGCGGGTTCAATTCCCGGAGATCCTGAGTTATTGTTGTGGACCGCGGGTTCGATTCCCGGAGATCCCGAGTTATTGATATATTATTGAGATGTGGACTGCAGGTTCGATTCCCGGAGACCCAGAGGTACTGAGAATGGGACTGTGGGTTCAATTCCCACAGATCCTGGATTTGTTTATTTGAGTTGGTTATTTGTTGTTAGCTTAATCGTAGACAGTTGCAGTAATTATCATAATGTTGTTATTTCGGAAATTATTATCATATAAACCGTTTATTTTGTTTTCATCATTATATTATTGTTTCTCAGTAGGGCCCTGACCTACCTCGTCACTACTCCATCGAGGTTAGGCTTGGCACTTACCGAGTACCGCCGTGGTGTACTCATGCTACTCTTCTGCACACTTTTGTTGTGCAGATCCAGGTACATCAGAGCAGGCTCGTACTAGGTGATTCTGCAGCTTTCTGGGAGACTTCGAGGTATGATCTGCTACGTCCGCGGATCCGGAGGCTTCCCTTCTATTCTAGTATTACTAGTTGACATTTTTCTTCATTTCGTTGTTAGATACTCTTTACACATAGAGCCACGGTTGTATTTCTCTTTTAGTCTGTGTTACCGTGGGGTTCCGGATCTTGGTAGTGTTTATTTATTGTGTGACGGATGTATGTGCCAAGTGGCACGGATTACATATCTTTTATGTTATTTTCCGCTGTTTCTTATTTAAGTGTCCATAGCTTGTATATTCCGCAACGTGTTAGGCTTACCTAGTCGTGGGGACTGGGTGCCATCACGAGGTGTTCACGATTTGTGAACTAGGGTCGTGACAAGTCGGTATCAGAGCTCTAGGTTCATAGGAGTCACGGGACACATACCGGTTACTTAGAGTCTCGCTGATCGATACGGAGACGTCTGTATTTATCTACGAGGGGCTATGTAACCGTTTAGGAAACTCTTCATTTCTTTTGGATTCCTTGTCGTGCGACATTTTTGGCATCAAAAATCTAAACTACTGCTTTCTATTCTCTCACAGATGGTGAGGACACGAGCTAACCGCGATGATCAGGTACCCGCGCCCCCTGTTGCTGCCGTCAGAGGCCGGGGCCGAGGTAGAGGACGAGGACGCGCCCGAGGTGCAGCCACAGCACCATCGCGCGCTGCCGCTGAGGTGCCACCGGTAGACCAGGTTGGAGCGCAGGCACCTGGTACACCGACTACAACCGCTACTACTCCAGCACTACAGGAGACCCTGGCTCAGTTCATGAGCACGTATACTACTTTAGCTCATGTAGGGTTACTTCCTCTCACTGCAGCTACATCTCAGGCCGGGAGAGGGGCCCAGACTCCCGCAGCCGTTACACCTGAGCAGCGAGTGTTGGTGGGGCAGGTTCCAGAGATTATTACTATGCCTCCTGCAGCCCCAGTATAGCTCGGAAGTTGGCCAGCTTCCTTCGAGGACGAGCAGCATAGATTAGAGAGGTTCGAGAAATATGATCCTCCAGTGTTCAGTGGGTTGGCTATAGATGATGCATTGGGCTTTCTGGAGGAGTGTCATCGTATCCTCCGTACTATGGGGATAGTGGAGACCAGCAGGGTTTCCTTCACTACTTTTCAGCTTCGTGGGGCCGCTTATGATTGGTGGCGCACGTATGAGTTGGATAGTCCAGATGAGTCTGCCTCATTGACCTCGATGCAGTTTTCTGATATGTTTTGAGGGAGTTTTTTCCCAGAGCCTTAGGGATTCTTGGCGATCGGAGTTTGAGCGATTGCGTCAAGGCTCCATGACAGTATCAGAGTATGCTATTAGTTTCACCTGTCTAGCCAGACATGTACCGTCCTTGGTAGCCACGGTCCGGGAGAGAGTGCGAAGGTTTATTAAGGGCCTTATTCCGCCGATCCGGTCCAGCATGTCTAGGGAGCTGGAGACAGATATACCATATCAGCAGGCGGTGAGCATTGCCAGGAGGATCGGAGTATGCTCCCTAGAGAGGGAGGCCAAGAGGTCTCGTGAGTCGGGCCATTTCTCTGGTGCCTGTACTTCAGCAGCCCATCGTTTTGGTAGGGGTTATTCCAGTCATCCAGTTCATTCATAATTGCCAGCAACCGGTAGTACTCCAGTTCTTCCAGCACCTCAGGAGCCTTATTATGCTCCCCCAGTTTCCAGTGCGCCTCCTATGCGGGGTACCTCCAGGGGTCAGTCCACCGGAGGGTGGGTCAGTCACAGCCACCAAGCCCTCCCAAAGCTTGTAGTGAGTGCGGGATACCCACCACATGGTTATTAAGTGCCCCAGACGTGGGAGGGGTGCGCCTTCTCAGACTCCATAGCCTCAGTATGCTCTACAGGGTTAGCATGCCATCCTTCCAGCTCTAGCTGCAACCCCACTTGCCCAGCCAGCCAGGGGGCAGAGATCAAGGAGATAAAGGTCGCCTTCGAGGGAGGGGCCAGGCTAGATTTTATGCTATTCCCGATCGTGCCGCGGCTGTCACCTCCGATTCTATTATCATAGGCACTATATTGGTTAGTCACAGAGAGGCATCGATTCTATTCGATCTCGGCTCTACTTTTTCATATGTGTCCTCTAATTTGCTTCGCATTTGGGTGTGCCTCGGGATTCTTTGAGTGCCCTCATTTATGTTTCTACTCATGTGGGTGATTCTCTTGTTGTGGACCATGTGTATCGGTCGTGTTTGTTTACTATTTGTAGTTTGAGACCGGAGCGGATCTATTGTTGCTCGGGATGGTCGATTTTGATATTATTCCGGGCATGGACTAGTTGTCGCCCCATTATGCTATTCTTGATTGTCACGCCAAGACCGTGACGCTGGCTATGCCAGGCATTCCACGTATCGAGTGGAGTGGTACTCTAGATCACACCCCTAGCCGTGTTATTTCTTTTCTCAGAGCTCAGCGTATGGTTGAGAAGGGGTGTGCCGCTTATCTAGCCTATGTGCGGGACGTCAGTATTGACACTCCCTCTATTGATTCTGTTCATGTGGTACGTGACTTTGCTGATGTATTTCCAGCTGATCTCCCGGGCATGCCGCCCGACAGAGATATTGATTTTGCTATTGACTTGTTGCCGGGCACTCAGCCCATTTCTATTCCACCGTACCGTATGGCTCCTCCTGAGTTGAAGGAGTTGAAGGATCAGTTACAGGAGTTATTGGGCAAGGGTTTTATTCGACCCAGTGTTTCGCCTTGGGGTGCTCCTGTATTGTTTGTGAAGAAAAAGGACTGGTTCTATGCGTATGTGTATTGACTATCGTCACCGAATAAGGTTACAGTGAAGAACCCAGTATCCTTTGCCCCGTATTGATGATTTATTTGACCAGGCTACAGGCGCACATGTGTTTTCTAAGATTGATTTGCGCTCCGGGTATCACCAGCTGAAGATTCGGGAGCCAGATATCCCGAAGACTGCCTTCAGGACTCTGTATAGTCATTACGAGTTCCTCGTTATGTCTTTCGGGCTGACTAATGCCCCAACAACATTCATGCACTTGATGCACAACTTATTCTTGCCATATATTGATACATTCGTGATTGTTTTTATTCATGATATTTGGGTATATTCCCAGAGTCGGGAAGAGCATGAGCAGCACCAGAGGGTAGTGCTTCAGACACTGAGGGAGAAGAGATTGTATTCAAAGTTCTCTAAATGTGAGTTCTGGCTGAGTTCTGTGGCATTCCTAGGCCACGTGGTGTCGAGTGAGGGCATTCGAGTCGATCCGAGGAAGGTGGAGGTCGTGCAGCATTGACCTAGAACCTCCTCAACTACTGAGATCCGTAGTTTCATTGGTTTGGCGGGTTATTACCATCGTTTTGTGTAGGGGTTCTCTTCGATTGCAGCACCTATGACTAGATTGACCCAAAAGGGTGCCCCTTTTCAGTGGACAGACGAGTGTGAGGCGAGCTTTCAGAAGCTGAAGACAGCGTTGACTTCGGCCCCTATATTGATGTTGCCTACAGGTTCGGGGTCCTATACTGTATATTGTGATGCCTCATGAGTTGGACTCGGTGCGGTATTGATGCAGGACGGTAGGGTGATTGCCTACGCGTCGAGACAGCTGAAGGTGCATGAGAAGAATTACCCTGTTCATGATTTGGAGCTAGCCGCCATTGTTCACGCCTTGAAAATTTGGCGTCATTATTTATATGGGGTTCCTTCTGAGATCTACACTGATCACCGGAGCTTGCAACACTTGCTTAAGCAGAAGGACCTGAATATGCGTCAGAGGAGATGGTTGGAACTACTAAAGGACTATGATATTACTATTCTCTATCATCCGTGCAAGGCTAATGTGGTTGTCGATGCCTTGAGTCACCGAGCAGAGAGTTTGGGGAGTTTAGCATATCTACCAGTTCCAGAGAGGCCTATGGCGATGGATGTTCAGGCTCTAGCCAGGCAGTTTGTTAGACTGGATCTTTCGGAGCCCAGCCGGGTTCTGGCTTGTGTGGTTTCTCGGTCTTCTCTATTTGACCGCATCAGGGAGCGTTAGTTCGACGACCCTCATTTGCTTGTCCTTCAGGATAGAGTTCGGCGTGGCGATGCTCGAGATGTTACCATCGGGGATGATGGAGTTATGAGGATGCAGGGGCGTATCTGTGTGCCCAATGTAGATGATCTTCGAGAGCTGATTCTAGCAGAGGCCCATAGTTCGCGGTATTCCATCCATCCGAGTGCCACGAAGATATATCAGGACTTGAGACAGCATTACTGGTGGAGGCGGATGAATAGAGATATCGTTGATTATGTTTCTAGATGCCTCAACTGCCAGCAGGTGAAGTATGAGCATCAGTGTCCGGGTGGATTGATGCAACAGATTGAGATTCCAGAGTGGAAATGGGAGCGCATTACCATGGACTTTGTATCTAGACTTCCACGGACTGTTAGGAAGTTTAATTTCATTTGGGTCATTGTGGATCGGCTGACCAAGTCCGCCCATTTCATACCGGTGAGCACTACTTATTCATCGGAGTGACTAGCGGAGATCAACATCAGAGAGATAGTCAGCTACATGGTATTCCAGTTTCCATCATTTTAGATAGAGGCACTCGGTTCACTTCACGGTTCTGGAGAGTCGTACAATAGGAGTTAGGTACTCGGGTGGAGCTGAGCACGACATTTCACCCCCAGACTGATGGGCAGTCCGAGCGCACTATTCAAATTTTGGAGGATATTCTTCGTGAGTACATGCTTGAGTTTGGAGGTTCATGGGATCACTTCTTGCCACTGGCAGAGTTTGCTTATAACAACAGCTACCAGTCTAGTATTCAGATGGCACCGTATGAGGCCCTATATGGTAGGAGGTGCAGGTCTCTCGTGGGTTGGTTCGAGCCGGGCGAGGCCAGGTTGCTAGGTACTGATATGGTTCAGGATGCTATGGACAAGGTCAAGGTGATTCAGGATAGACTTCGTGCAGCCCAGTCTAGACAGAAGAGTTATGCGGACAAGAAGGTTCGCGACGTGGCTTTTATGGTTGGTGAGCGGGTTCTGCTTCGAGTCTCGCCCATGAAGGGCGTTATGAGGTTCGGGAAGAAAGGGAAACTGAGTCCCAGATTTATTGGCCCTTTTGAGATTTTGAGGCGTATTGGGGAGGTTGCCTATGAGTTAGCCTTACCTCTTAGTCTAGCTTGAGTTCACCCCGTATTTCATGTCTCCATGCTCCGGAGATACCATGGTGACCCGTCGCACGTGTTGGATTTCACATCTGTTCAGCTAGACACGGATCTTTCTTATGTTGAGGAGCCAGTAGCCATTCTAGACAGGCAAGTCAGAAAGCTAAGGTCAAAGAACATCGCTTCGGTAAAGGTTCAGTGGCGGGGCCAGCCGGTCGAGGAGGCGACTTGGGAGACCGAGCAGGATATGCGCAGCAAGTACCCTCATCTTTTCACTACTCCAGGTATGTTTTCTATGCTTGTTCGAGGACGAACGAATCTTTTAGTGTGGGAAGATGTAACGACCCGACCGGTCGTTTTAGAATATTACGCCCCAATCCCTAATTTAACTGTTCCCCTAAGTTCATTTCTGCTATTGTGGGTTGCCGGGAGAGTCGGTTCCAAAAATTTGAGCATTTTGGGACACTTAGTCCCTAAATAAGAGCTTTGAAACTAGAAAACGGTCCGTAACCGGAACAGTGTTAAGACGATCTCGGAACGGAAATCCGATGGTTCCATTAGCTCCGTTAGGTGATTTCGGGGTTAGGAGCGCGTTCGGGATGTATTTCGGAGGTCCGTAACTCAATTAGGCTTGAAATGCCGAAGGTTGAAATTTTGGCGAATCCGATCGATAGGTGAGATTTTGATCCGGGGGTCAGAATGGAATTCCGACAATTTCTGTAGCTTCGTTATATGATTTTGGATATGTCCGCAAATTTTCAGGTCATTCGGACGTCGTTTGGACGGGTTTTTGATTTAATGTGTAATTTGGAATGTTTTAAGGAATTTAGGCTTGAATCCGTGGTTAATTAGTGATTTTGATGTTTAGGATAGTGTTTTTATGATTGGAACAAGTTCGAATAAGGAATTAGGATGTGTTGGTGTGTTTGAATGAGGTCCCGGGGGCCTCGGGGTGTTTTCGGATGGTTAATCGGGAGAAAAATATGGAAAATTGCAGAAAATAGTGCACTGCCTCTGTTGTTTCCGCTCCTGCGGAATTATGGGCGCAGGAGCGGGTGCGCTGAAGCGGAAAGGAGCCGCAGAAGCGGCGACCGCAGAAGCGGAAGGGGAGCCGCTGAAGCGGCCTCCGCAGAAGCGGAAGTGGAGCCGCCTGGGCGAGTCCGCAGAAGCGGACGTCTAGCCGCAGAAGCGGAATTCTCCGCAGAAGCGGTCCAATCTCCGCAGAAGCGGACGCGTAGGAGCGGAAATATTTCCGCAGAAGCGGAAATCGCTGTAAGTTAAGTGTATCAGAAGTTAGAAAATTTCAGAAACATTTTAACATTTGGGGGTCTCGGCTTAAGGGCGATTTTGGGCGATTTTGAGGAGGAAATCAAGGGAAATCATCAGGTAATCAACTATGAACTCATATTATGATTAGTATTGATAATATCATGCAATTATATCATGAAAATGGAGGAATTTGGGGTAATTATGGAGGATTTAGCCCTAGTCTTGGACTTTAGAAAATCAAGGTTTTGAATGGGCAAATGGAGTCCGATTTTGGTAAAATTGATATACTTAGACTCGTATTGAAATGAGGGTTCCGAATATGTGACTTTCGTGATTTTTCGATAAGCGTACCGAAAGTCGGGTTTTGGCAACTTGTGGGTTTTGGTGTATTTTGGAGTTATTTTGATTGGGTAATGCCCAATTGGCCTATTTTGATGTGATTCTATTGATTTTTATCGGATACTACACTTGTGGAGGCCGACATTCGTGGCAAGAGGGTTATTGCTTAGCGGTTTTGTACCGGAATTGAGGTAAGTGGCTTGTCTAACTTCGTGTGGGGGACTTTCACCCCTAGGATATTATTGTGATACTTTAAATGCCTTGTACGCGAGGTGACGGGCGTGTACATGCGCTGGTTGTTGAACACATACTTTATTTAAGAATGTTCGATTAGTGATATTCCTGCTCTTAGCTGATAAAAGCGTTACCGTTACTCGGTATTAGTTAGAAAAGCATGATTAGCTAGGATTCAACATGTTTAATTGCCTAGTTGATTTACTTGAACTTCTTGATAAATAGTTGGCACTAGCTTCGGTTAAGTTGTAATTAAACATATTATACTCTCCCCGTGTGTTTTCTTGATTTGATGTGTTGGTGGACTGCGGGTTCAATTCCCGGAGATCCCAGGGCTGTGGGTTCGATTCCCAGAGACCCGGAGTGATAATGATGTGGACTGCGGGTTCGATTCCCGGAGATCCTGAGATTTATTGGTAGGGACTACGGGTTCGATTCCCGAGATCCCGAGTTATTGGTAGGGACTACGGGTTCGATTCCCGAGATCCTGAGTTATTGGTAGGGACTACGGGTTCGATTCCCGAGATCCTGAGTTATTGGTAGGGACTACGGGTTCGATTCCCGAGATCCTGAGTTATTGGTAGGGACTACGGGTTCGATTCCCGAGATCCTGAGTTATTGGTAGGGACTACGGGTTCGATTCCCAAGATCCTGAGTTATTGGTAGGGACTGCGGGTTCGATTCCCGGAGATCTTGAGTTATTGATATATTATTGAGATATGGGCTGCGGGTTCGTTTCCCGGAGACCCAGGGGTACTGAGAATGGGACTGTGGGTTCAATTCCCACAGATCCTGGATTTGTTTATTTGAGGTTGTTATTTGTTGTTAGCTTAATCGTAGACAGTTGCAGTAATTATCATAATGTTGTTATTTCGGAAATTATTATCATATAAACTGTTTATTTTGTTTTCATCATTGTATTATTGTTTCTCAGTAGGGCCCTTGTGAGCACGTGATTTTTGCCTTACTTGAGAAGTACTCCCAGAAAATTCAAAAATAAAAATAGTTTCGTGTTGGGTATGATTTTTGTGATTTTGTGTTATTTTATCTTTTGTGTGCACGTTTATTTATTTTACAAAAAAAAATATATATGCTAAGTTTTGCATTTTTAGTGTTTGATATCGAAGTCATGTGATTTACATTTTTAGGTGATGTATAATTGAGTGGGATAATTGTATGCATATATATATATATATACATGTACATATATATATGTGTAGTAATGAGATCAAATTGGGCCATAGTTTAGTCCAGGAAAACCAGGCCCAAACGAATTTCCCCCAATCCAGCCCAAATGCCCGTCCAAACTTCAGCCTGGGTAACGCTTGATCTGGACCGTTGGATTTTATTATCCAACGGCCCAGATTAACCCTTTAATCCCAATATACACTCAGGCTATGATTTAACCAAACGACGTCGTTTGGTTTAAGTGAGGGGATCCTGATCGTTGATCGTAAATGATCCAACGATCAGGATTCAATCTCATCTCCGGTATATATTCCTCATTCCATACCCCGCCCCCCAAGCCAGACCCCCCCTCTCCCTTCATCTCCTTCAGAAGCTCTCAAAGCCCGGCGTAACGCCGCCGTGCCCCGCCTGCCGGAAATCGCCTCACGGCGGTTCCGGTAGGCCAATCACCACCAAACCAATGCCAAATCCTTCCCCTCACCTCCCCCATCACGAACCCAGCCTCCACTAACCTCGAATCATGCCGGAGCTCCTCGAATCTTCATTTGAAGATTCGAGTCAAACTCGAACCAATGCCAAATCACCCCAAATTCACACCACAGTCTCCTCACACCTCCCCCACACTCCCATTGACATTGGTTTGCTTCGAATCTAACCAGAAATGCAAAAGCCCCAAATCCGAGTCCAAGAACCCTAGAATTCCAAGATTAGGGATTTTGCCCGAGTTTAAGAATTTGGAGTCAATAGGCTCTAATTGGAGTGTTTTTCGTTCGAAAAACACTTCAATTAAAGCGTGTTCACTTCAAAAATGCAATCTCAAGTCCGTGGAAGCCTGAATTTGTTCGAGTTCGGATTGTCTTCATTAGGTATTTCAATCTTCTTCTGTTTTTAGTTATTGTTGTGTTCTTTGTTTGGTTTAGCCGTTAGTTGCTCCCTTTTGTGCTTAAATTTTATTTTTTGTTTCTTTTGTGAGAGGTCTGTCCTTCTACCCCTTAAGACCTTTATTTGGTCATTCTCATTTTGTTTGTCGTTGGAAAATGTTAGTTATAGAATGAGTAGTCGCCTCGATCAATATTGTCAAGTGTTCAATTTTGCATTTGTTTCTTGTTTACCTGAAATTGTTGAATCACTGATTCGACGATTGACTTGTTACCAATTGTACCTATTGTATGCTGTGATCGATTCAATGAATGTCGTCTAGTACTTAGTTTCAATTGTTGCCGAGATTTTTTTATTCACTGTTTCATCGGCTAAGATTGTTATCACTGTGATGTGTTGTAACTGATTAGATTTTACTATACTAGATGATGTTACCATTGGGTTTTGCTGGTTGTGGGATTCTGGAGTTTAGTATTAGGATTGAATAAACCCATTTGTTTAATCCCTCACCCATAAGATGGCCCAGTGGAGCCTGCTATTACAGCAGGGCACTCCACCAAGCTCTGATTTTCATACTTAGTTTACTAAAGCCCACACCCAGACATCTACTAGTGCTGAAACAGAAGGGAGCAGTAGGATGGGCAGGGCCTTAGTTTAATTTGCTGGCCATCCAAAGTAGAAGGGATTGGCTATAAATATAGGATAGACAGTGATAAACAGGGAGACATACAGACTGGAGAGGAACTAGAAAAAGACATACAATAAGGAAAAAATATACCTAGAGAGGCAAAAACAGTAAACCTGGAGAGAACACAGTCATAGACATTAGAGGGTACTGGAGAGAAAAAATAGATATAAAGATACAGAGAAAGGCTACTGTTTCATTGGTTCCGGGGTCACTGTTTTGTGAGTTTTGATGCAGTGGCTGAGCTATTAGGCTTTCGTGTGTTGTGGTTGTGTTTTGCTGTTGGTGGTAATGTTCATTTGGTACTGTTGGTCAGTAGTGTTGCTGTTCTTGGTCGTTTGTTTTGCTGGCTGGTTGATAGTTGTTGCTGCCCGGGTTGAGTTGTTGCTGTTAGGCATTGGTTGTTGTTGCTGTGCCATTGTTGTAGCTGGTTCAGCGGTTGAGGGCTGTGGTAATTCCAGTGATTCGAGTTGTTGCTGTTAGTCTTTGTGTTGTTGCTGTGAGTTGTTATTGCTTGGTCAAACATTGTTGCTGGTTCACTTGATTGCTGCCACTGTTAGTGTTTGCTATTGGTTTAGTTGAGGGCTGCCATTAGTGGTTGTGGCTGTGGTGTTCATTTGGTGCTGTTTGGTCAGTAGTGTTGTTACTCTTGGTCGTTTGTGTTGCTGGCTGGTATGTTGTGTTGCTGCCTGGGTTGATTTGGTGCTATTGTTCCATTGTTGGTTGCTGGCTGGTCTATAGTATTGCTGCCTGGGTTGGTTGTTGCTGTTGTTTCATTATTTTGTTGGCTGTTGGTCTATTTGGTTGCTGGTCTATTGGTTACTGGTTTACTGTTGCTGTTACTGATCCTGCTACTGTTACTGCATTGCCATTGCTCACTCTTCTTTGTTCTTCCGCATTCCAGGTACACACCTCTGTTATTGTAGTTCCTTGGTTCGAAAGAATGAAGTTTGAAGCTTATGCATAAAGCCTATTGAAACATGTAGTCGCCTAAAGTTCTTATGTTTAAGTACATTCTGTTATTCTCCAATTAAGCTTGTACTGTTAGTTTTGGTTATGGAAAAGTGTAGCTAGGCCAAAGATACACTGTCGTTAGATAAGCACGTAAACCTGAATTAGTCTGTTGTATCTCTATTCAATCTTCTCTTGCTCGTGTGTGTAATCTCCAAACCTGTTAACGTTAGACCTTATGCTAAAAGCAAGATTAGCTAGGGAGTTGTTACTCAACGGAATGATGTAATTAGATTAAAAAGAGTCGGGGCGCATTTCATGTGACCCGACCCCAATTTTGGGCAAGAGTAAACAAAGCGTGTCAGGAATCACAGGCACATTTCATGTGGTGTGGTTCGTAGCGAGTTTTAAATAATTTGGAATCAAATCTTAAGTAAAATACAGTGGGATGTAGTTCGCTTTAGATTTGAATCAAAGGTGCGCCTCACCCAATAGTTACATTAGTCACACAACCTTCATAAATGTACATATAAAATACTTAGATTTTGAGACGCGTCGTTTCTTAACGAATATCACGCCCTTCTCAACAGTGTAAATAAGTAGTCGATCCGGGCGCATATTTTAGTTCTATCTTCTTAAATACGGGTGTGCATTTCATGCGACCCGAATCCAAACCCCGAAGTGTTGAATAAAGATATGTCGAGGATCCGGGTGCATTTCATGTGACGTGATTCGAAAGCATATTTTTAAGCAACTTTCTCTTTCGTAAATCATAACCAATAATAAAGCGGTAAAAAGATATTAACTTGCACTAGGTACATAATTGTAAAAAGCAGATAGATAAGCCAAACACGACAGTTGAGCGACCGTGCTAGAACCACGGAATTCGGGAATGCCTAACACCTTCTCCCGGGTTAATAAAATTCCTTATCCGGATTTCTGGTTCGCGGACCGTTAAATAGAGTCATTCTTTTCCTCGATTCGGGATTTAACCGGTGACTTGGGACACCATCAATCTCCCAAGTGGCGACTCTGAAATAATTAAAATAAATCCCATCTCGATTGTCCTTTAATTGGAAAAACTCTTTGCACTTTTGCGGGTGCGTAAAAAGAGGTGTGACAGCTCTGGCGACTCTGCTGGGGATTTCTTTAGAATTCGAGCTCGGAATAACTGTTGTATTTGGCATATTTTATTATCTGATTTTTTTACATGTTGGCATCAATGTGCAAAATGTTGTTTTTACTGCTTTGATATTGTGTGAACTGTACATATAAATTGTGCCGGAACCAATCTCCTCTCCGAGTCTTCTAAATCATGAAGAAGGGTGCACTTCGTGTGACTTCTTTTCTGTATAGTGTCTAATTCCCATTTTAGAACGAGGTTTGGATAAGTTGCAAAACCGGTGAAGCTTCTGTATTCCCGGGTTGCTGCCTCCTCCTCGGCTCGAGCTGTCCGCTCGGGTAAGCCAAGTCTAGAACAGATAAACCCAGGTTTTAAACCTAGAATAACAAAGCTTCATGCCGGATCCCTAGTAGGAAACGTTTATTTGCATCATGTCGCATTTGGCTTAGGGGACTCAACACAGGGGTTGGGTCCGTCTAGGACAGGTGACCTGAAATAAACAGACTATCCTGCTGCATCCTGTTTGTCTTGCGCATTTATCTGTTATAGACTTGCATGCTGACCGGCTTAAAAAAAAAAAAAAAAAAAAAAAAAAAAAAAATGTGTGTTTTGTTCTTAAGATAGAAATAGCTTATTTGTTTTCCTTTAGTAAAATGAATAAATAAATGATGTCGTTTGTTTCGTCAAAACCGAACTACGGGGGTTTGATTCTCATCGGATGTGAGATACGTAGGCAACCTCCATCGGGTCCAACTTCACCTTTTGAAAAATTAATTTTTGTACTAAATAAGTCGGTGACGCTGTTTTCAAAAATAGCCGAATGTTCCCGAAAGGGACGCCGGAAGGCTAATTTCGTATAAACGGCCACCTTTGGGCCAATTTTGATTTCGATCAATTTACCCCACAGCCTTAAAAGCCTTCGTCCCCGAGACGTTGAAAGGCCGTGATTGAAAACTGATTTTTTTTTATTTTTAGCAAAACAAAGTTGTTTTCTTATTTAAATCACCTTAATAAATGTGCAGGATGAGCACGAATCAGAATAAATCATTTTCAATCTTTAGTGAGATCCCTCAGCAGCTCCGTATATGGTGGAACGATTTGGAAGAAAGTAGCAAAAAGGTCGTAGGGAGAATTTTGGGAGGTTTGGTTGATCTGTTGAATATCGAGCCAAGGGAGGACATCATCAAGGCACTGGTATCTTTCTGGGATCCGACCCGCAATGTGTTCCGTTTTGCTGACTTTGAATTGACGCCCACATTAGAGGAAATTGCGGGCTATGCAGGACTTAATGGGAAATTAAGAAGGCAATACCTACTCTCACCAAGACCGGTATCTCCACATGGGTTTCTGGATCTGCTGAGCATTAGTCGGAAGGTGAAAAATGATGATCTACTGAAAGGGTATTGCGACCTCCAATTCTTATATCAACGGTACGGCACTCCTCGGGGTTTTGAAGAGTCAAACCTTGGACTGACTCACGCAGGGAATAGAACCAAGTGGGAGGCGAGACGAATTCTAGCATTCCTAACGACATTCTTGGGGGTTGTGATTTGTCCGCGCGAAGATAAGAAAATAGAGATAGGTCTGGTAGGAATAGCCGATGTTGCAATCAAAAAGGCTACCAACACGGTGGTCCCTTTGGTTTTGTCCGAAATCTATCGAGCCTTGACTGTATGCCGAGAAGGGGCAATTTCTTCCAAGGTTGCAATCTGTTACTCCAATTATGGATGCAAGAACACCTCCATCACCGAACACAATACATGAACCATGGGTTGACCGGAAAAAACTGTATCAGGGGTTTCGAAGAACGGATGATGGGTGCTGTATTCCCTGAAGGCGTCGAGGCATGGCTTGCACGACTGAGCTCAATAGAAGCCGATCAGATTGAATGGGCATTCGGGTGGTTACCCGATACTGAAGTAATATATATGGCAGCCGAGGAGTGTTATATCCTTCTGATGGGGATTCGCAGTGTCCAACCATATGTCCCTCACCGTGTATTACGTCAACTAGGAAGGTTTCAGGTTATCCCTACCGATCAAGACCTGAGGAAGTACGCCATTGAGTTGAGCCCGAGAGTTGTATTCCCCGAAGAGAAGGTTCGAAGGCTGTGGCACGAATGTCGGTTCCTTGAACCTAAAACCATGGTCCGGGAGCTATCTAAGGGAGAGGTGGACCCAAAGTACAACGTGTGGTTCGGGAAAAGATTTCAGATTCGTCGGAAATGTTCTAAAAGAGCCCATGTCCAACAATTCACGGAAGATTCACGGGAACAATGGGATTGGTTAGCAAAGGAGGAGGGATACAGGACGAAGATTGGCAGGATAGAACAGCAGGTCCGGGACCTCCAATTCGAGAAGAACATGCAAGCCGCCACCGACGAAGGAGACAAAAAGAAGTTGGCACAAGAAAATGACTTCTTGAGAGCTCAAATCCAGCAAATGAAAAGAGATGCTGACAGACAGTCGAGGAGTCGGGCCGACAAAAAATTGATAAGGGGTTTGAGAAGCCAAGTCACCGACATCCAAAGAGAATTGGACGAGTCAAAAGCCCAAATAACGAGGATCCGTGCTAGCCTGGAAAAAGGAGGCACATCAACATGCACTTCACCTAAAGCGGGTGGAAGAAGATTACACTGATATCATCACTAGCCCGAGGGAAGCAAATGTTGTCCTTAGGGAGCGGGTTTTCAAGCAAGCCCAAGATGCCAGAGCAGACCTCGACCGCTGCCACAATTTGATGGCCCGACCGCAAGGACAAGTGGATAGGCTCCTAGATCAAGTCACCAACAATGCTCGAAGATTGGGGGCGAAAAACCAGCAAATAGAGCGGCTACTCGGAGAAAGGGACATGATCAAGGATAGAATTGGAGAAATCGGGCACTATGTCACCACGAAGTGCCTAGCTTGTGAACGAATGCCCCGCGCCGACCTTTTCGCTTCAATTATGGGTTATGTTCACCGGATCATGGAAGAGTTGAGGGAACTGCACAAGGACCTCACACCAAGGCCCGCGGCAAGGCCGAATGATGCCTCGCGGGCCCCCATGGATTTTAGGGCATTAGATTTTTGATTGAAAATGTATTTTGAAATGTTGAGTCAAGCTAGTTGGCATTTTTATCTTTACTTTCCCAAGTCAAGCATTTTCCTTTGTTTTGCTGATTTTTGTAAGACGTGTTTTGTAACTACACGGTTTTATTTGATATAAAAGTTACTGAATTTTGCCACAATCTTGTTACCAGAACTACGCTCGGTCTGATTCACGCGGGTCGTGATACGTAGGCAATCCACATAAGATTCGACCACCACTAAAAAGAAAGGAATCCATAGGTTAAATAACAATAAAGGCTTGCAAAGATAGTCGAAAAAGAGAAAAAGAGAAGAAAAAGAAAGAAAAAGAAAAAGGGCCGGAATGACGCATGTTAAAGAGTAACACGTAGAAACGGTTATTTGGTTAGGTGCATTGCATCCAACGTGCTATAACATATCTGTCAAACTCGGTGAACTAACAAGTTTGTTGCATTTCCAGAAAGTTTAGCAGTTGGTTTGACAGAATATACTGGCCAACCATCACTACCGTACTAGATCCAAAGGACCGGTTACAGTAAGCATGTCTAGTTCTGGCAAGAGTCTCGAGGAAGAAAAATCCGAGCTACAAATCATGAAAGAAGAGGTAGACCGGTTAAAACAACGGATAACAGAGATGCACCTGGCCTGGGCCAGGGAACAGTCTTCACCAAACCGCCCTACTCTCGCCTCAGCTCCCGAACATCCGCCCATCGATCCTTCAACAAGCGCCCCGAGCTATCCATACTTTCGGGGGGAAAAACCCATATGCCACCCACATTCCACCGACCAAACCAAATCCTCCTCCAGTCACCCTCGTTTTTGTAGCACCTCCACCGCTTCCTCTGCAAAGGCCGGCCAGCGAGCCATATGTTCGCATCCATGACAACTCTTACTATCCTCCGAGCCTACCTTTCAGGGCTCCCGAACCACAATCACATACACCTCATTGGGATAATCCGACAGAACCGGAAAAACACTTCCAAAGTTCGGAACACGAGGAAGTTGCCGGAAAAGTTAAAAGCCTGGAGCAGTCCTTCAGGAACATGCATGGTTTAGGCAACCAGGTCAGCGTCGCCTATAAGGATCCTGTGTCCATTTCCGGACGTCCAGTTGCCGGCAGGATTTAAAATGCCCAAATTCGACCTATACGAGGGGCATGGTGACCCAGCGGCCCACCTGCGGGGGTTTTGCAGTAAAATGAGAGGGGCCGGAGGACGGGACGAGCTTCTGATAGCCTACTTCGGCCAGAGTCCGGGAGGATCGGCGTTGGAGTGGTACACTAGACAGGATCCCAGTAGATGGTTTACGTGGGATGATTTGGCTCAAGCTTTTATCGGCCAGTTCCAATACAATCTCGAGATAATCCCCGACCGCCTATCATTGCTAAAATTAGAGAAGAAGCCTGCTGAAAGCTTCAGGGAATTTGGTTTCCGATGGAGGGAACAGGCGGCCAGGGTAGATCCGCCGATGAGAGAAAGCGAGATGGTGGACTACTTCTTGCAGACATTAGAGCCCACCTACTTCGGACATCTGGTAACGTCCGTAGGCAAATCATTCACCGAGGTGATAAAAATGGGGGGTATGATCGAGGAAGGTTTGAAGGCCAACAAGATCATGAGTTACTCAACACTGAAAGCCACCACTCAGGCTATCCAAAGTGGTACTGGAGGAGTACTGGGGAAAAAGAGGAGAGAGGAAGTTGCGGCCGTCGAGTCCGGGGCATGGTTCAGAAATAGAGGCCCCGCACCCCAATATAGCCCACCCCAACCTCACCACCAAAACTACTCTCACAACCCATATAGCCATCCGCAACATTATTATCCCGCACTTGATCCCCATTTTACTGTCCACCATGCACAATCCTATTCCGCACCTCCTGTTCATGCACCGTGGCGTGCACCGAACCCCCAGAACAATCAGCCACCCCCAAGAGCTTACAGAAACCCCTCGGGCGCGAGTTTCCGTCCGAACCAGGCATTCAGGGGCGACAAGGCGCCGAGGCCAAAGACTTTCACTCCCTTAGGAGAGTCTTATACCAGTCTGTTCCACCGGTTGAAGCAAGTAGGTTTGCTAAATCCGGTTGAAGCTAAGCTACCAAACCCCCTCCCGAAGAACCTGGACCATTCAGTAAATTGTGCTTACTGCTCGGGATGTCCGGGACACGATACAGAAAAGTGTTGGAGGCTAAAGACGGCCATCCAGGAGCTTATCGATACTCGCAGGATTGAAGTCCAGACTCCAACAGAGCCCAACATCAACCAAAACCCGCTTCCAACTCATCACGAGGCCAATATGATCGAGTTGGTACGGGCGGAGGAAGGAAAGGAGAAAGCCTCTCAGACTGTAATGATGATTAAGTCTAGCGGGGCAGGAACGAGAAAAGGGCCAAGCTTTGATGAGTCGCCCAGTTGCAAGAAAGGCATACCAGGAGAGTCGGAAGTAGGAAAGGAAAGTGTGAACGAAGTACCGGTGAAGCTGGCCAAGATAGTTGTACCAGGGGCAGCAATCAAGCCCATCTTGACAGTAGCAGGCGTTCGAATGGATCCTTTCATCATCCAGCTGGCAACACAGTTGCCAGTAACTGATAGCCGGGCTGTCCCATGGAATTATGCTCGGATTACAACGACCTACAGAGGAAAGGAGGTGAAAGAGGAAGTTTGTGAAGCCCAAGGGTTGACCCGCTCGGGGAGATGTTTTGCCCCTGCGGAATTGAGGAAGACCCCTCCGACAGTATTGAAAAAGCCTGTCACTGATGAAGAAGCAGAAGAATTCTTGAAAAAGATGAAGCCGCATGACTACTCCGTCTTAGAGCAGTTAAAGAAGACTCCGGCGCAAATCTCATTGCTATCCTTGCTGATACATTCTGAAGAACATCGGCAAGCATTGATGAAAGTCCCGAATGAGGCACATGTACCGGATAAAATCTCAGTGAGCCATTTGGAGAAGATCACCAATAGGATCTTCGAAGCAAATCGGATCACCTTCACCGATGACGAGTTGCCTGAGGAAGGCACTGAGCATAATCGGGCTTTATATCTTACGGTGAAGTGTGAAGAGGCGGTGGTTACCAAAGTCTTGGTCGATAATGGGTCCAGTGCTAACATTTGTCCTCTTTCTACACTGGGCAAATTGAAGGTAGACATAGGCAGGGTACGCAAGAACAGCGTATGTGTTCGAGGGTTCGACGGAGGAGGCAAAGCGTCGGTTGGCGACATAGTGCTAGTCTTGACAATCGGGCCAGTGGAGTTCACCATGGAATTCCAGGTGCTGGACATGGTGGTGTCATATAACCTCCTAATAGGGCGACCATGGATTCATGCCGCAAGAGCAGTTCCATCCAGCTTACACCAGCTCGTCAAGTTTGAATGGGACCAGCAGAAGATCGTCGTCCATGGAGAGAACGATCCACAATCAGGCACCATCATTCCCTTTGTTGAAACAGAAGAAGATGTTGGGCCGTGGGTGTATCAGGTCTGCGATGTGGTGTCCGCCCACCGAGTTCCGGAAGGGGAATGTATTCCCGGCGACAGAACAATTACCGCGGATGTCATGGTGGCGCATGAAATGTTGCGACATGGTTTCGTACCCGGTAAAGGGCTAGGTGCGTCTCTGCAAGGAATTATACAACCGGTATCAGTGGTCGAAAACTTGGGAACCTTCGGCTTGGGATTCCAGCCAACCTCAGAGGACATCCGGCGAGCAAAGAGGAGCCAGCAGAAAACATGGGTGCTCCCAAAGCCTGTTCCACGCCTTTCCCAATCTTTTGTCAGGTCCGGAGCAAGAGGACGTCCAGCGCCAAAGATTCCCGGTCCTACGGTCAGGCCAGACGAAGAGTTCTTCAGGAAGTTCGAAAACCTATTCACAGATGTATGTATGCTCGAAGATGGTGAAGGATCCAATCATGCCGAGATACAATTTGTGGGACCAAAGGCAAAACTGAATAACTGGAAGGCTACTCCTCTCCCCTGTCCGGAAGGAGTCTTGGTAGTTTGTCTTGGATTGTTTTTCTTTCGAAATTTTGTATTGGGGGCTTGTCCCCGAAGTAAAATCCCTTTGTTTTTAGTTCATTTTTGATTTAAGTTTGCAGTTTGTTTTCCCTTTGTACAATTCCCATTAATGAAATGTGGTTCCTTCGCGTCTAATTTTGTTTATCTTTTTCCTTCTTTTTACTTTTCTGAACAGCCTTCTTGCAACTGATCTTAATGATATGGCGTGCTTAAAGATTAATCAACCCAGTCTAGAAAGTCAATCGGGTTTGGAAATAGTAACACATGAAATAAGAAGTGATGAGAGTGAGTCAGAGTACGGCGATGATGAAGCCGTGGAAGAAATCGGTGAAGAATTAAGTCACTTCGAGGAAAAGCCCAAACCGAATTTAAATGATACCGAGGCCGTTAATCTAGGGAATGCGGATGACGTCAAAGAAACCCGGATAAGTGTCCATATTGAACCCAATCTGAGAGAAGAATTGATCAAAACACTCATGGAGTTTAAAGATATTTTTGCATGGTCGTACGACGACATGCCAGGACTCAGCACTGATCTAGTGGTTCATAGATTACCCACTGATCCGGCATATCCTCCCGTCAAGCAAAAACCGCGGAAATTCAAGACGGAGATGAGTGTGAAGATTAAGGAAGAGGTAACCAAGCAGTTGCAGGCGAAAGTCATTCGTGTCACTCGATACCCTGAATGGTTGGCTAACGTAGTACCGGTGCCAAAGAAAGACGGAAAGATCAGGGTATGCGTGGACTATCGCAATCTCAACAAGGCAAGTCCTAAGGATAATTTCCCACTTCCCAATATCCATATCCTAATTGATAATTGCGCCGGACGCGAAATTGGATCCTTCGTGGACTGTTATGCGGGATATCATCAGATTTTGATGGATGAAGAGGACGCAGAAAAGACGGCTTTTATCACACCGTGGGGGACTTATTGCTACCGAGTGATGCCGTTTGGTTTGAAGAATGCAGGAGCAACATATATGAGGGCGATGACTACGGTATTCCATGACATGATACACAAGGAAATTGAGGTGTACGTGGATGATGTGATCATAAAATCTAGGCGTCAAGAAGACCATGTTGTTGACCTCAGGAAGTTCTTTCAAAGACTTCGAAGATACGACATCAAGCTCAATCCAGCCAAATGTGCATTCGGAGTTCCGTCAGGAAAATTGCTAGGATTCATCGTCAGCCGACGGGGCATTGAGCTGGACCCCTCCAAAATCAAGTCCATTCAGGAGTTAGCCCCGCCGAAGAATAAAACAGAGGTAATGAGTCTGTTGGGAAGGTTGAATTACATCAGTAGGTTTATTGCCCAGCTTACGGCAACTTGTGAACCCATATTCCGCCTATTGAAGAAAGACGCTGCGATAGAATGGACGGCAGAATGTCAGGAAGCGTTTGACCGGATCAAAGGGTATCTGTCAAATCCACCCGTATTAGTTCCGCCTGAGCCAGGTAGACCCCTGATTCTTTATCTGACGGTCTTGGAGAATTCGTTCGGCTGCGTACTGGGGCAGCATGATCTTACTGGCAGGAAGGAACGGGCCATTTACTACCTCAGTAAGAAGTTTACAGTCCACGAGGTCAAGTACACTCATCTAGAAAAGACATGTTGCGCCCTGACTTGGGTAGCCCAAAAACTGAAACACTATTTGTCTTCTTACACCACTTACCTCATTTCGCGTCTGGATCCGTTGAAGTATATTTTCCATAAACCTATGCCTACAGGGAGGTTAGCAAAATGGCAAATATTACTTACGGAGTTCGACATCATATACGTGACAAGGACGGCTATGAAAGCTCAAGCCCCGGCCGATCACTTAGCCGAGAATCCCGTTGACGACGAATACGAACCTTTGAGGACGTATTTTACAGATGAGGAAGTATTGCAGATTGAGGGGTTAGAACTAACCAAGGATCCAGGATGGAAGCTCTTCTTCGATGGAGCGGCAAACGCAAAAGGAGTCGGAGTAGGGGCTGTGCTCATATCTGAAACAGGACATCATTATCCTGTTACTGCTCAACTGCGTTTTCACTGTACCAATAACATGGCTGAGTACGAGGCATGTATCTTGGGGTTGCGATTAGCGGTGGACATGGATGTACGGGACGTCTTGGTCTTGGGGGACTCGGACCTTCTAGTACATCAGATTCAGGGAGAATGGGAAACCAGAGATTTAAAGCTTATCCCATATCGTCAGTGTTTGCATGATTTGACCAAACGCTTTCGATCGGTAGAATTCAGGCACATCCCAAGGATGCATAATGAGGTTGCCGACGCGTTGGCTACTTTAGCGTCAATGCTACATCACCCGGACAAGGTTCGTGTCGATCCGTTACATATCCATGTCCGGGATCAACATGCTTATTGTAATGTGATAGAGGAAGAGGTGGATGGTGAGCCGTGGTTTCATGATGTCAAGGAGTACCTCAGGTTAGGAGCATACCCAGAGCAAGCAACTGGAGATCAAAAGCGAGCTATTCGGCGGTTGGCGAACGGATTCTTCCTTAGTGGAGGGGTGCTGTACAAAAGAACCCCAGATCTGGGATTGTTGAGATGTATAGACGCAAGTCAAGCCACAACAGTGATGACGGATATACACTCGGGAGTTTGCGGACCACACATGAGCGGATACGTATTGGCAAAGAAGATTCTTCGAGCAGGATACTATTGGCTCACTATGGAGCGGGATTGTATAAGTTTCGTGCGAAGATGCCATCAGTGTCAGATACACGGAGATTTGATTCATTCTCCGCCGACCGAATTGCATACAATGTCCGCACCATGGCCGTTTGTCGCATGGGGTATGGATGTTATCGGACCTATTGAGCCTGCGGCTTCCAATGGTCACAGGTTCATTCTGGTAACGATTGATTATTTTACCAAGTGGGTAGAGGCCAAAACATTCAAATCAGTGACCAAGAAGGCGGTAGTGGACTTCGTACACTCCCACATCATCTGCAGGTTTGGAATTCCAAAGATGATCATTACGGATAACGGTGCAAATCTTAACAGTGGATTGATGAAAGAGGTATGTCAACAGTTCAAGATTACACACCGAAATTCCACACCGTATCGCCCAAAAGCAAACGGTGCGGTCGAGGCAGCAAACAAGAACATAAAGAAGATATTGAGGAAGATGATAGAAGGGTCTAGGCAATGGCATGAAAAGTTACCATTTGCGCTGTTGGGTTATCGCACTACCGTCCGGACTTCGGTAGGTGCAACTCCTTACTTGTTGGTATACGGGACCGAAGCAGTAATACCCGCAGAAGTTGAGATTCCATCCCTCCGAATCGTCGCTGAAGCTGAGATTGATGACGACGAGTGGGTCAAAACCCGATTAGAGCAATTGAGCTTGATTGATGAAAAGAGATTGACAGCAGTATGTCACGGCCAATTGTATCAAAGGAGAATGGCAAGAGCATATAACAAGAAGGTACGTCCCAGGAGATTTGAAGTGGGACAGCATGTGCTGAAGAGAGTTCTACCCCATCAGGCCGAAGCGAAAGGCAAGTTCGCTCCAAATTGGCAGGGACCTTTTGTGGTGACTAGAGTATTATCCAACGGCGCTTTATGTTTGACTGATGTCGAGGGAAGATGCACCGATATGGCTATCAATTCTGATGCGGTTAAGAGATATTATGTGTAATTCTTTGATGCGTTTGTCAACGTTTGGTTTCGTTTGTGTGTATTTGGCATTTTTCGGAGAATGAAATGACAGAGGCAATTTTTCTACTACCCAAACACTTTAACCTTTGTTTCCCCATTTGAGCCTTAATTGTTCTTTCATATACCCTCTTTCGGAATCATCAAGGAAGATGTGTAACAGAATAGAAAAGAAACAAAGAAGTAATACAAGAAAAAGTGAACTACGTTCGACCTGATTCCTCAAGAAGGATACGTAGGCGCCACACGGCTCGGTCATAATAAAATAAAAATCAAAAATCCCCCAAGCAACAAAACCGGGGCAGAAGTCATTGTTTCGTTGGAAAGATAGTGTGGATTCCGAAAGTTGTAATAAGCTAACCGTTGAGGCTAAACCCCTTTCTTCGGCCTCACGCGCAGAAACCATATCAAAAACCAGAAAGACCTCTCGATCAGTATTTGAGAAGTGCCAAGGCATGTGAATGAAAGCCAAGAGTGACATCCCGACCCTCGATTGAATTCAGGATGCACAAGCCGAAAGGGGATAACGCTCTAGAGGGAATCTCAGGGGGATACCCCGCCGCAAGGAAAGAAAGCATAAATGAGAGAGTCTTAACGGTGAAAACCCTCGCGGGCACCTTAAGGCGAAGGAAGTTGAGAGAAGTAAAATGAGAGAGTCTTACGGTGAAAACCTTTACGGGCACCTTAAGGCGACGGGAGATAGAGAGAAATGAGAGAATCTCATTAGTGAAAACCCTTTGAAGGGCACCGTGAGGTGACAGGACGAGATGGTTACAAGATGTCTGCATGAGACAAGGTTTGGACATCCGTTTACCTCTAGCAGGACGCGGTATCAGAAAGTGATTGACATGAATAGACTGGGTAGTTTAATCTCAAAGGCGCGGCATAACATTGGATCAGGCACACATTCAGATAAGTTTTCCTATTTTTGAGTTCAGAAAAGTTTTTCTCTTCATTTGTCATTTGCGGTCAGTATTCTTTTCCTTTCTTTCATTTTTCGAAAATTGATTTTTCAAAGCTTACTACCAAGTCTCCCAAAGCAGTATATTGAAAGTGGATAGGCACGGAACAAGGCAATAAGACAAAAGTCGTTACGATAGTGAGATTGGGATGACAGGCTGAGTGGAAGGTTCGCAAGAATTATGGAGTATGATGGACACATGTGGCATGTCCGAAAGATGATTTCACGCAGCAGATCACCGGCTAAAAAGAGTCGGACCAAACCAAAGAGTGGAATAAAAGGAAAAGATGAGAGGTCGTTCGTAGAAAAAGCATCTTCCCAAGCAAGCGTCAACGTCGTCCTCAAAGTTCGAGAGAGGCCAAGCAGCTGAAAGAGAATGGCCTCAACAAGAGTGGCACGACCACTCGCGGCATTTTGAAACTAACAATTTTTCTTTGATTTAAAGCAGGAAAAGAGGGTCCGACGGCAGAAAAGCATACCGTCCAGAAGTTTATCACACTGGGGCAGAAAATTTTCTCTTGTCGCGAAAATTTTCTGGAAAGCAAGACTCAGAGGTTAAGTGTAGAAAGCAACACAAGATGGGGTGATCTTTGAGCCCGGTATCATCCCCAGCAGTTATTGGAAAAAGAAAAATGGCTTCGAGATTTCCCCAGCAGTATTACATCCTATAATTTGATCAAGGAAACAAAAGCGTGAGTCCCAGAAGAGGTAGGGGAAGAAGGAAGAGAATGAGGGGTGAAGGAAACAAAGAATACTTCCTCAGCAGCATCACCACCAGCAGGCGAGTAAACAGTTCCAAAAATATCCCCAGCAGCCAGAAGAAAAGTAATACGACCGGGGGAAAGCAATTCCAAGACAGGATAATTCAGAAGAGAAGGTGTTCCGAGAGGTAACGCAGGAAGAAGAAAATGGTACAAGAGGCGAAGGAAGGTAATCAAGATAGGATGAAATCAGTGAAGTTATAGTTGAAGTCAGGGGAGCCCGCCTGGAGAATGGAGTGGCGATTTTATTTTGAAGTAGTAGTTGAAGTCAGGGAGCCCGCCCGGAGAATGGAGTGGCGATTTTATTTTGAAGTAGTAGTTGAAGTCAGGGAGCCCGCCTGGAGAATGGAGTGGCGATTTTATTTTGAAGTAGTAGTTGAAGTCAGGGAGCCCGCCTGAAGAATGGAGTGGCGATTTATTTTGAAGTTGTAATTGAAGTCAGGGAGCCCGCCTGAAGAATGGAGTGGCGATTTAGTTTTGAAGTTGTAATTGAAGTCAGGGAGCCCGCCTGGAGAATGGAGTGGCGATTTTATTTTGAAGTAGTAGTTGAAGTCAGGGAGCCCGCCCGGAGAATGGAGTGGCGATTTTATTTTGAAGTAGTAGTTGAAGTCAGGGAGCCCGCCCGGAGAATGGAGTGGCGATTTTATTTTGAAGTAGTAGTTGAAGTCAGGGAGCCCGCCCGGAGAATGGAGTGGCGATTTTATTTTGAAGTAGTAGTTGAAGTCAGGGAGCCCGCCCGGAGAATGGAGTGGCGATTTAGTTTTGAAGTTGTAGTTGAAGTCGGGGAGCCCGCCTGGAGAATGGAGTGGCGATTTTATTTTGAAGTAGTAGTTGAAGTCAGGGAGCCCGCCTGGAGAATGGAGTGGCGATTTTAGTTTTGAAGTAGTAGTTGAAGTCAGGGAGCCCGCCTGGAGAATGGAGTGGCGATTTTATTTTTGAAGTAGTAGTTGAAGTCAGGGAGCCCGCCTGGAGAATGGAGTGGCGATTTTATTTTTGAAGTTGTAGTTGAAGTCAGGGAGCCCGCCTGGAGAATGGAGTGGCGATTTAATTTTGAAGTAGTAGTTGAAGTCAGGGAGCCCGCCTGGAGAATGGAGTGGCGATTTAATTTTGAAGTTGTAGTTGAAGTCAGGGAGCCCGCCTGGAGAATGGAGTGGCGATTTAATTTTGAAGTAGTAGTTGAAGTCAGGGAGCCCGCCTGGAGAATGGAGTGGCGATTTAATTTTGAAGTAATAGTTGAAGTCAGGGAGCCCGCCTGGAGAATGGAGTGGCGATTTAATTTTGAAGTTGTAGCTGAAGTCAGGGAGCCCGCCTGGAGAATGGAGTGGCGATTTAACTTTGAAGTAGTAGTTGAAGTCAGGGAGCCCGCCTGGAGAATGGAGTGGCGATTTAATTTTTAAGTAGTAGTTGAAGTCAGGGAGCCCGCCTGGAGAATGGAGTGGCGATCTATTTTAATTTGGTGGAGGAAAGCGGTAGAATGTAACAGAAATCTCCGGCATGAATCCAAGTTCGTAAGAAGAGACGAAGCATCAGAAGGAACGCCAAGTCAGACAAGATGGCAAGGAGCGCGACAAGATCAAGTTAAAAAGGATAGATAAGAACTTGTAGTACTGTAACTTAGTCTAGCTTCTTGTTTTTGTTGCTTAGCGCGGTGTAACAAGGAAATCAGCTAAGCAGTGGTAACAGCAGTAACAGCGGCAACAGCAGTAACAGCGAGATCGCAACGGGCATGGTAGTCCCAGCTACCAGAACTTCCCGAACTACATTGCATTGACCCGATTCCCTTTTAGCCAGGGATATGTAGGAGACCTTTGAAGCAAGGTTCGGTCAAAACTTTTCCAAAATGCTTCATACGGAGTGTTCGAATGGGCAAAAATCGCTTATATCCGCTCATTTATCTTTGCACGAAAACTCTGCGTGTTTACGCGCAAAGAGGGGCAGCTGTGAGCACGTGATTTTTGCCTTACTTGAGAAGTACTCCCAGAAAATTCAAAAATAAAAATAGTTTCGTGTTGGGTATGATTTTTGTGATTTTGTGTTATTTTATCTTTTGTGTGCACGTTTATTTATTTTACAAAAAAAAAATATATATGCTAAGTTTTGCATTTTTAGTGTTTGATATCGAAGTCATGTGATTTACATTTTTAGGTGATGTATAATTGAGTGGGATAATTGTATGCATATATATATATATATATATATACATGTACATATATATATGTGTAGTAATTAGATCAAATTGGGCCATAGTTTAGTCCAGGAAAACCAGGCCCAAACGAATTTCCCCCAATCCAGCCCAAATGCCCGTCCAAACTTCAGCCTGGGTAACGCTTGATCTGGACCGTTGGATTTTATTATCCAACGGCCCGGATTAATCCTTTAATTCCAATATACACTCAGATTATGATTTAACCAAACGACGTCGTTTGGTTTAAGTGAGGGGATCCTGATCGTTGATCCTTGTGATCCAACGGTTAGAATTAAATCCCTGATTTAACCCAACCAAAACCCCCTAAACCCGGTTACACCCTAAACCAAACAAACCCTTCGCCTGGCCATCTCCCTCCAAACTAAAAAAACCACCGCCGTCAGCCGCCGTCTCCCGCCCGTCGGAAATCGCCTCACGGCGGTTCCGGTAGGCCAATCACCCCCAAATCAACACCATATCTTCCCCTTCTCCCTCTCAACACGAATCCTTTACCCATTTTACTCGAATCATTGTCGAGCTCTTCGAATATTAGATCGAAAGTTCGCCGGAAAACTCGAACCAATGCCAAATCACCCCAAATTCACACCACAGTCTCCTCACACCTCCCCCACACTCCCATTGACATTGGTTTGCTTCGAATCTAACCAGAAATGCAAAAGCCCCAAATCCGAGCCCAAGAACCCTAGAATTCCAAGATTAGGGATTTTGCCCGAGTTTAAGAATTTGGAGTCAATAGGCTCTAATTGGAGTGTTTTTCGTTCGAAAAACACTTCAATTAAAGCGTGTTCACTTCAAAAATGCAATCTCAAGTCCGTGGAAGCCTGAATTTGTTCGAGTTCGGATTGTCTTCATTAGGTATTTCAATCTTCTTCTGTTTTTAGTTATTGTTGTGTTCTTTGTTTGGTTTAGCCGTTAGTTGCTCCCTTTTGTGCTTAAATTTTATTTTTTGTTTCTTTTGTGAGAGGTCTGTCCTTCTACCCCTTAAGACCTTTATTTGGTCATTCTCATTTTATTTGTCGTTGGAAAATGTTAGTTATAGAATGAGTAGTCGCCTCGATCAATATTGTCAAGTGTTCAATTTTGCATTTGTTTCTTGTTTACCTGAAATTGTTGAATCACTGATTCGACGATTGACTTGTTACCAATTGTACCTATTGTATGCTGTGATCGATTCAATGAATGTCGTCTAGTACTTAGTTTCAATTGTTGCCGAGATTTTTTTTATTCACTGTTTCATCGGCTAAGATTGTTATCACTGTGATGTGTTGTAACTGATTAGATTTTACTATACTAGATGATGTTACCATTGGGTTTTGCTGGTTGTGGGATTCTGGAGTTTAGTATTAGGATTGAATAAACCCATTTGTTTAATCCCTCACCCATAAGATGGCCCAGTGGAGCCTGCTATTACAACAGGGCACTCCACCAAGCTCTGATTTTCATACTTAGTTTACTAAAGCCCACACCCAGACATCTACTAGTGCTGAAACAGAAGGGAGCAGTAGGATGGGCAGGGCCTTAGTTTAATTTGCTGGCCATCCAAAGTAGAAGGGATTGGCTATAAATATAGGATAGACAGTGATAAACAGGGAGACATACAGACTGGAGAGGAACTAGAAAAAGACATACAATAAGGAAAAAATATACCTAGAGAGGCAAAAAACAGTAAACCTGGAGAGAACACAGTCATAGACATTAGAGGGTACTGGAGAGAAAAAATAGATATAAAGATACAGAGAAAGGCTACTGTTTCATTGGTTCCGGGGTCACTGTTTTGTGAGTTTTGATGCAGTGGCTGAGCTATTAGGCTTTCGTGTGTTGTGGTTGTGTTTTGCTGTTGGTGGTAGTGTTCATTTGGTACTGTTGGTCAGTAGTGTTGCTGTTCTTGGTCGTTTGTTTTGCTGGCTGGTTGATAGTTGTTGCTGCCTGGGTTGAGTTGTTGCTGTTAGGCATTGGTTGTTGTTGCTGTGCCATTGTTGTAGCTGGTTCAGTGGTTGAGGGCTGTGGTAATTCCAGTGATTCGAGTTGTTGCTGTTAGTCTTTGTGTTGTTGCTGTGAGTTGTTATTGCTTGGTCAAACATTGTTGCTGGTTCACTTGATTGTTGCCACTGTTAGTGTTTGCTATTGGTTTAGTTGAGGGCTGCCATTAGTGGTTGTGGCTGTGGTGTTCATTTGGTGCTGTTTGGTCAGTAGTGTTGTTACTCTTGGTCGTTTGTGTTGCTGGCTGGTATGTTGTGTTGCTGCCTGGGTTGATTTGGTGCTATTGTTCCATTGTTGGTTGCTGGCTGGTCTATAGTATTGCTGCCTGGGTTGGTTGTTGCTGTTGTTTCATTATTTTGTTGGCTGTTGGTCTATTTGGTTGCTGGTCTATTGGTTATTGGTTTACTGTTGCTGTTACTGATCCTGCTACTGTTACTGCATTGCCATTGCTCACTCTTCTTTGTTCTTCCGCATTCCAGGTACACACCTCTGTTATTGTAGTTCCTTGGTTCGAAAGAATGAAGTTTGAAGCTTATGCATAAAGCCTATTGAAACATGTAGTCGCCTAAAGTTCTTATGTTTAAGTACATTCTGTTATTCTCCAATTAAGCTTGTACTGTTAGTTTTGGTTATGGAAAAGTGTAGCTAGGCCAAAGATACACTGTCGTTAGATAAGCACGTAAACCTGAATTAGTCTGTTGTATCTCTATTCAATCTTCTCTGCTCGTGTGTGTAATCTCCAAACCTGTTAACGTTAGACCTTATGCTAAAAGCAAGATTAGCTAGGGAGTTGTTACTCAACGGAATGATGTAATTAGATTAAAAAGAGTCGGGGCGCATTTCATGTGACCCGACCCCAATTTTGGGCAAGAGTAAACAAAGCGTGTCAGGAACCACAGGCGCATTTCATGTGGTGTGGTTCGTAGCGAGTTTTAAATAATTTGGAATCAACTCTTAAGTAAAATACAGTGGGATGTAGTTCGCTTTAGATTTGAATCAAAGGTGCGCCTCACCCAATAGTTACATTAGTCACACAACCTTCATAAATGTACATATAAAATACTTAGATTTTGAGACGCGTCGTTTCTTAACGAATATCACGCCCTTCTCAACAGTGTAAATAAGTAGTCGATCCGGGCGCATATTTTAGTTCTATCTTCTTAAATACGGGTGTGCATTTCATGCGACCCGAATCCAAACCCCGAAGTGTTGAATAAAGATATGTCGAGGATCCGGGTGCATTTCATGTGACGTGATTCGAAAGCATATTTTTAAGCAACTTTCTCTTTCGTAAATCATAACCAATAATAAAGCGGTAAAAAGATATTAACTTGCACTAGGTACATAATTGTAAAAAGCAGATAGATAAGCCAAACACGACAGTTGAGCGACCGTGCTAGAACCACGGAATTCGGGAATGCCTAACACCTTCTCCCGGGTTAATAGAATTCCTTATCCGGATTTCTGGTTCGCGGACTGTTTTATTGAGTTGGCTATTCGTTGTTAGCTTAATTGTAGACGATTGCAGTAATCATCTTATTGTTGTTATTTCGGGAATTTAATTATTCATTTAAACTGCTTATTGTTGTTATTATCGTTGTATTATTGTTTCTCAGTAGGGCCCTGACCTTCCTCGTCACTACTCCATCGAGGTTAGGCTTGGCACTTACTGAGTACCGCCGTGGTGTACTCATACTACTCTTCTGCACACTTTTGTTGTGCAGATCCAGGTACATCAGAGCAGGCTCGTGCTAGGTGATTCCGCAGCTTTTTCTGGGAGACTTCGAGGTATGATCCGCTACGTCCGCGGATCCGGAGGCTTCCTTCTATTCTAGTATTACTAGTTGGCATTTTTCTTCATTTCGTTGTTAGATACTCTTTACACATAGAGCCATAGTTGTATTTCCCTTTAGTCTGTGTTACCGTGGGGTTCCGGATCTTGGTAGTGTTTATTTATTGTGTGACGGATGTATGTGCCAAGTGGCACGGATTACATATCTTTATGTTATTTTCCGCTGTTTCTTATTTAAGAAATTATAATTTATAGATTCCGCAACGTGTTAGGCTTACCTAGTCGTGGGAACTGGGTGCCATCACGACATGTTCACAATTGGTGAACTAGGGTCGTGACTATATGTATATATATATATATATATAATTGTATAAATTTGAAATAACTACTCCTATAGCCGGTTTGATTCGGTTTTTTCTGATTAAAAACCAAAATCAAATCAAATTTGATCGATTTTTAAAATTCAAAACCAAAACCAAACCAAACCTAAAAGTATCGATTTTTTTGGTCGGTTTGGTTCGATTTTTCAGGTTTTTATGAACATCCCTAGCAGTACCAACATAATCTCGTATATTATGCTAGAACTCATATCCTGGAGTTCCAACATACTATGCTGAAAATTTATACGTACGAGTTCCATAATCTCGCATATTATGCTAGATTTTTTCATGTTTCAGCCAAATAATAGTAGTAGTTAATTTTCAAATGACTTCATAAATATTAACTTTTTTTATTACCAATTCGAAAAATGGCTAGCATGTACTATGTTGACCTCTAGACACCTCAATGGCCTTGGATCTATTTACTTTTTGCACGAATTATACTCCAAATTATGTGTCTAGCCCAAGCTATATCCTTAACATTTGGGCTCCACAATCTACAGATGAAAAAATGGGCCTTTGCAGACCCTGGTCCATATAATTGACTTAAAGATCGTAAGCTAAAAGATGAGAGGATGCTTTCGATACTTTGGATGTAACATGACATTTTAACTCATTTTTATAAGACAAATTTAAACAAAAACAATTTTAGATCGAAAACAATTTTCTTGCATCAGCCAATTCTTCATTTTAAAAATAATTTTCTTGCATTTCGAACTAGATCGATTTATGTCACTTATCAAATTCAAGGTCAATTAGAAACAACTCCGAGTCTTTAGTCGTGCTATATTTGGACTTATAATTTTCGATCTGAATATACATAACAAGGGAACAAAAGAAATTATGTCCCGAAAAATGTGAACTAATGTGGAACAGAGTAGTGAATGAATTTTGCAATATATATGTAACGGCGGGGCTGCGCGCAGACATTTACGTAAAAAGATTCATTTGAATGGATAAAACTCCACTGAAATAAAGTCCAAGAATTATCCCTTAATTTTTCGAAACTCAGACAGTGGTATACTTTAATCCTTGACATATTTTCTTTGTACTCCTTTAAATTGTTCTTACTTTATTTTGACATAAAAGCGAGAGGGAAGTCTTTGTGGTGAATAAGCAACTGTAATATATATAATTGCCTATCTAGTTGATCAAATTTTGAATCGTCCGATTAAAAAAAAGTACCATATATGCTCTTTCCATTTAAAAATAGTACCATATAATTTCCATTTTCTTAATTAGTTGTGGTAGATATAAATTGTAAGATGTGAGGAAAAGCCACTTCTGTTTCATAGTGGTCATTACTTTTTCTTTCACTTTCTTCTTACTTCATCAAATTAAAATAAATCACCAAACGTGACATATTCACATATCATGTTGCCTACTCTTTCCCCTAAAGCAGGTGCGAATTTACACGGTGGCAAGCGATGTCATGGGATATCATTTTGTCGAAATTTTTATTATTTATATATATATAAATAATAAATAAAATAAATATATAAGATAAAACCATTAAAAATGACACTACTTGCAATAAAACATCTTAGTAGTCTAGTAGTTGTCAACTTCAAATATTAAGTGAGACAACTTAAGTTCAAATAGAATAGGTTAGTACCCTATTTATAACATATAAATACCCTTTTAAGAATTTACATAATATAATAACTTTTTTTATTTTGTAGCAAAAAATTTAAATTTAATACTTTCCTATATTTAAGCCTTATTAGATGATACAAAATATTTTTCTCCCACCAATTTATGGTATAACTCCCGTTTTTTGTGAAATGATGCCGCTTAATACAGCTTAATACACCTAAATACAGATTCACATTCCCATGATTTGCACTGAAACGTTACTTTTTTCCCGCTTAATACAGCTTAATATACCTAAATACAGATCATGATTTACATGAATCCTTGTTTGTGCGGCGTCATTTCATGTTGTATTATTGAATATAATTCATTTAATACACTATATACATCATAAAATAACGTAAAACATATCTATATCACGTAATATAAGAAATGATTTCTATTTATTGCTAATTAGGTCTTAATGAATGTCTTTTGTGAAAAATTCTCAAATATTTTTTTTACTGTTATGGTCCTTTTACTAGAAATAGTAACACCACTAGTAAAAAATGCTTTCGCTGCCCTAAAGGATGTTTAGATCATGTTTAATTAGCCAAGCCTACAAATGTTCTCAATAAAAAAAAAATCTTTTTAGCTGGTCATAGTGTATTTCACGTAGTGGGAAAATGCCTTTTTTTTTTTGGGTTGAGGAAAGAGTGCTCAAGTTTGGAGAATAATAAGTACAATAAGATCATGTTCGGCATGATTCTTTAATATCAACCACTTACTGGAATTAAGCGTATGACTTAAATAAAACATAGCAATATGCTTTTGCTTTACTAGTTAGTCGTTTTCACTTTATTTGGAGTGTAGTGCTTTGTGATTTGTTAAAAGTATTCTGTGAAGAAGACAAGAGTGTTTTTCTGAAGCTTTAAATAAATTAAGACCATCGTAAATGGGAGACATAATCAAATCGAATGAGCCGAAAAGAAATTACTAGCTACAAAAGAAAAGCACAAGGAAATTATATCAATGGAGCAAATTGAAGGTGGATGCCATTCAAATCATTAATAAAGGGTAAAGCATGCAATTTGATACTATATACTTTTGAAAATTCTGGTACCACTGCAAACAATATCATTAAATTTCGCGCTCTTTAATCATGTCATCATCTTGGGATCTACTAATTAATTTTACTTTACTTTATTACTCACTTTTGGTGTTTGCACGTGTCTTGCTTTTATTTTTTTTTTTTATCTACGCAAAAACTATATCATCATAAAATTGTATTAAATTTGTATATTTTTTATATATAACACACAAAAATATACGGTCTTGATCGATTATTATTTTGAGACTAACTATACAATGTTATTTTTTTAATATTATATTGATTGGACAGGATGACTGAAATCTTACGCTAATTGATGTAACCAAAAATCAAATAATTAGATTATAACTCCAATCTTGTATCAACATTTTATAAAATAGTTAGTAGTGTTTATTTTTATATTTTTTTTTTCGTTCAAATTTAAGAAATATAAATAGTAGATAAATTATCTCTCCTTCATTTCCAAGAAGAAAATATCCACACACAAAAAATAGAGAACATCCACACTTGTTAGGTCTATTTTGTCACGTAGTATATGGACTTTATATAATTAATTCCAATTCATAATTTCTCTTGATGTAACAAAGATTATTTAGGGAGTTGACACCATCTTCAACAGAAGATTTGATGCAGTGATCATTTGGTACATAACCAATTAATTAATATTCCATGCCACTCACATTACAACAAAACTGTTTGGTTGTGATGTTATGTAAAAAATCGACGAGGTTGCTGACACCTTATACTTCTTTAACAATACGTAATTATCATTTTGCAGGATAAAGAGTCCACTAATTGCAATGATAAAAGCAAAAGCATACTCTTGTCATAATAATTTTTTTCCATTCATAGAGTAAACCATAGAATTAATTAACATATAAAAACCAACTTAGGATTTGCATGCTGAGACCCAACTCCAAAAATAGTAATCATCACATCCCTTTAATTGCACCTTCTCCTAGTGAGAGGAAAGCTACTAAAAAGGGAGGAAAAAAAAACAACACCTAAACTAAACCAAGAAATATAAAATTGCATAGACACACCAAAGCTTTTTTTTTTTTTTCATTTTCTCCTTAATATTTAGGATAGCAGATATTTTTTTTATGGTTTTCCAGCAAACTTTTCTTGTTAAGCATTTTCAGTTGAAGAAGCAAGCAGTGGCTGAGCCAAAGAGGATTTGATGTGGCTAGTTGGCCTGTTGTTGTTACAATGATCCACTGGAGACTGAATTGCAGCTGCTGCTGCCTTTGCAAATTTGGATTCTTCGTTTTTGCCCCATAGCACAAAGTACAGCCCTGTTATAATCAACACTGCTCCAATGATCCTGCAAAATAATCCCAATTAATTTTCTTATGTTACATGCAACCATCAAAACAAAAATGACGATCGAATTTAAGTTTTATACACCGGCAATATAAGAACTATTATATATTATTAGGGTTTGTTTGGTACAATAGTCGAATACCTCAAGATACCCCATGACGTGGGATCGGATCTCTCATGGGATTAGCTATATCTCTCCTTCTATATGGGATAATTCCACTATTTTTGTGTAAAAGTTATTCCAATATTAGCTAATATTCCAAACCAAATATGGAATAAAGTTAAGTCCCAAACTTTATCCCGAAATTATTATCCTTATTTTATATACCAAACGATCCCTTATTTAGTTGTGTATTTTAGCATCTTAATCTAAAAGATTGATGGACCCAAAAAGATTTGTTGGGAAGTTCTTGGATGTTTTTTTAGTACAAAATAAAGGTCAATACATATATATCCATGATCAATGTACCTAACTTCATGCAGTGGGGTGAAGGAATGTGCATTGTGGGGTCTTTTCACAAATGCATGATTGAGGAAAGTGTATATAACTTTGGTCCAACTAAGAAGATTCAAAAGTAACATACATATAACAAACACTATTAATACTTTAATTTATATACACTGACAGTATAATTAATAGAGAAAAAAGACGATCGTTAATATACCCTCCCAAGTAGAATTCTTCGCCCAAAGCGACGGAAGCCATAAGAGCAACTACAAGAGTCTGAACAGGTTGATAAACGGCAACAAAAACTGGGCCACCTCTGTCAATGCACCATATCTGTACAGCGAACGCTATCCCTGAGGCCACCACTCCCTGCATTAATTCAATTAATTCGACTCTTCATTTTCATAGGATAAATAATTTTAAAGGAAAAATTAATACACAAGTTTTGCTGTCATTTCACTATCGATAACTAACACTATGTCCATCTGCTTATTTTGTTGTCGTATGGCATAACTACAAGAGAATGAGTGTAGGGAAAAGAATGTAAAAATCCAACGGTTTACGTTGACTAATCAACTTATTATTTCACATAAAATTTAAATTGGAATTTTAGTCTGGTGATCCTCTGGTCTGCTGTTGCTTTACACACATTAATGTTAGCTAGACCGTATTTGTGAAAATATATTGGGTCTTGTTGTAATGTTGCAGATTTAGACTTTAATTTAAGACTACTTTCAAGTTTTTAATCGTTTCATCTTTTATTTGGTTCGCTAAACATTTTATATAATATTCTTTCTTTTTAAAATCTTTTTCAAAATGAAATAAACATCTTTCAATATATAAACTAGTTAACTCTCCAGGCTCGTTTGGTATGAGGGACAATGAATAATTAATCTCAATACTAAATTTAAGAAGAGTTTATCCCATATTCCGTTGGAAGAAATTATTATTAAAAGGATTAATTATCCTGGGATTGTACTATTTTTTTATCTCTAGGCAATTGAAATAACTAATCTCGAAATAATTAATTATGGGATAAGATCTTTCCAATCAAAAGACCCCTTAAGTTTCATTTTTTTCAAAAGAAATTAATTCTGACACAAAGAGACTGGTCAACGTGACTGAAATACTTACAGCATAAAAGACACTAAAGAGTTCGCCACCAGAGTGAACAAGCCAAGCATTAGGGTCTCTCTCACAAAAAGCTGCAATTATAAGGAATTGTATGACTCCAAAGAAACACTGATACGATGTGACTGAAAGCCGGGCCGGGTATTTTTTAAGAACCGGTGCCTGTAAAACGAGCCACCCGGCCCATGACAAACAATGCCCGATTAAGTAAACGCAACCCAAAGTCCAGTTTTTTCCATTAGCATCTCCTAAATTCATCAACATGGGTACTGAGGTCCTTTGTAATGGTGGAGTTGGACTGTAAATTGTTGGACCTTTGTATAGAGTAATTACTGAAGCTCCAGCTACGCACAATAATGTCCCACACACTTTTGATATACCATCTTTTCTGTTCAGTCTCACAGTTTCAATCCTGAAATTCATCAAAAAAGATTTAAAGAATCAGTTTGCAGTTATCTACAGATAATAGTATTCGTCTGGTAGGGAAGCTTGGAACAACAGTAAAGATATTTTCGTGTAACCAGCACGTCACAGATTCAAGATGTAGAAGCAACTTGCATTAAGTAGACAGGTTATATCAAACCCTTTAAGTGCGGCCCTTTATCGGATCTTGCTTTAGTACACCGAGATATATATATATATATATATATATATGTGTATATATATATGTATGTATATTCATGTTCACATTTTATTTTGCATGTTATAAACGAGTTGTAACCTTATATAGAAAAGGATTAAATTGATAGTGTAAAGAATATTTTGCACTATCCATTTAACATGTTGTAATAGATAATATGTCTTATTTTCTAATTATTAATTTCGTACTTTATGACCATATCTTTAGTTATTTTTTAGGTGATGTGATAGTAATTTATTTTTTTACTCTATCAAGTTAAACACTTTACAAAGTCCATACATGGTTAGGAAAATGTCGTATATGAGAGCGAACTTGCCTGAGTAGGGCAGCCATGAGAAATGTAATGGCAGGGACAGAATTTTGTATGGCAGAAGCAAAGGTAGGGGAAGTATTGTCCAATCCCAACAAGTAGAATCCTTGATTTGCAGTAATTCTATAAAGAAGGAGAAAAAAATAAGTCAATTATCTTAGTAGTTAATACTAATTCTTAACACTCAACAAGAGTATCATGAGATTAATTAGAATGTTTTCTTAATTAAAAACTTGTATCCTTTTCTTTAGCGTTGAAGTAAATTATTATAAGTTCATATAGTATATGTCCTACCCAACAACAGCTAGGAGGAAGAATTGAAGAACAAAATTCCAAGTAAGAGCTGGCCTGTCCTTCCTGATCAATAAAAAAAAAACAAAGAGTTGTTACTTTGGAGTTGTGATCCTAACAAGTGGCGAAGTCAGAAATTTATACGAGGATAGAAAAATAGAGAAGTAGGATATAAAGTGACATACTTTTCAAGAAAATAGGCAAAGGGAAGAAGAAGAAGCAAAGCAAGAATGTTTCTATAAACAGGGAAAACAATCTTGCTAATGCCCATATTAAGGGCAGCTCTAGAAACAACATGAAAACCAGCATAACCAAACTGCAAGGCCAACATGGCCAAGTGCAGTTGCATCTTCTCAGGCATAACAAACCCCATTCTCTTACTAGTGGCTGAACCACTCGTATCTGCCATTACAAAACCAGAAGCTTTAAAAAAAAAATAAGGCTAATTAGTTCAAAAAAAGAGAAATGGTATTGTGATGATCGATGCTTAGGTGCTTAGAGTTAGGGAGGTATAAATATAGCTAAAAAAAGAGTGAGTATTTTAAAAATGACCCCACAGTGGGGTCATTAAAAGATGTTATATCAACTGTTTTTAACCTTCTAATTAATAATGTTTTGGGTTGTCTCCCACAATATTCTCCTTTCTCCCAAAATGAAAAAAGAAAAGAAACCCTTTTCTCAAGATGGTAAAATTATTTTATGTTTTACACTAATCTATTTAAGTTGAATTATGATAGTAATTGTTATCTTGATTCAAGGGATGAAATTTGAAATGACCCATCAAACAATCGGATTAAAATGTGTCATTTTGTGTGACCTAACGGGTTAAATGTAACCCAAATATTGCAGAAATCAAACGTGGAGTTTAGGAGTTATGTAAGCTTGAAAGAATTTAAACTAACAATTTAAGAAACAATGCATTAGTTAATACTTTATTGTCATAAAGAAAAATTAAAAAGGATCGGATTGGATTATAATCTATTTTGATCCAAACAAATTTTGAAGGGATCTTTACACAAATAGACAATTATATTTACTATTTATTTTTTGTGATCATATACATAAATTATACTTTGATTATACACATATATTATATTTCTATAAATTATGCATATATTATACTTCCACCAACTATTTTTAGTTTAAGCGATTATGTGTGTCACTATTTTAGTCCATTCTTAAATTTTAAATGAGTTTGATCAAAATCTAGTTATTTGATTTAATCTGTTTCGACCCACTAAATTATCACTTGTACATGATATTTTGAACGCATTGGTTTAGGTTTTTCTACATTTTGCTTCTCTCTATCTTCTTTTTTTTTTTTTTTTGTATTTAAGATTTACACAAGAAAAACAATCAATTTAAAAGGATTTTATCATTACAAACTTGCATTACATTGCCATAAACCAAAAAATAAGATAACTCAATAATATAAAAGCTTAAGAACTTAATGAGATAGATATATCATCAAAGTATGCGGGTGAAACCAAATATAATTTTTGTATGCGAGCCGTATAAAATAATTAAGAATATATTTGGAGCAAGTATTGAACGGCACGGGTATGTTTGTGCCAAAATATTAACGATTAAATTTGCCTATTTTTACATAATTTAAGGGCACATTTTAAACCATTATCGAAAAAAGAAAAAAAAGGCTTCCGTGGGATGACAAGACAACCCAATCTATGGGACTCCCACTAACGAAAAAAAGGAGATCCAAAATACAGTGTGTCTTAGAGGTTCTGTTTTGGAAGCATGCCATTAATGATGATGATAATTGATAGTGTGGGGGTGGGGAGGGGGGATGGGGATGTGAGGGGGGTGGTGGGGTTGTGCAGGGAAGGTGGTGAGCCGCCATCAATGGATAGAGCGCACGAGGGGCACCCATGCATAACCCCATGAATGCTCTTCAACCCCACACATCAACCCCTCCACACAACATATCCTGCTAAGCTCTACGTTGGGTTTCATTTGTTGTTTATTTTTTGTCTTCCTCTACTCCAACTCAGTAGCTAGGATAGAAATTTTATTAAGGAATATCAATATAAAAAAGTAATCACACCACAAAAATAAGGGAAATCAATATATAATGTAATATAAATAAAATAAATCAATATATAACATAAAATAAATAAGGAAAATTAACATAAAATAATATTAATATCCCTTTGGGGATGGCCCAATTGATTTTGAGGGCGAACATCCATACAGCTGCCCTGTGATCGATTCCCTCCCCCCACCCCCCAAATGCCTTCCGGATCGAGCATGTCTCACGGGACTTGCCTAGTGCGATTTAACATCCCTTGTGTAGTTTGCAGGTTGTTACACAGTGGGAGATTTTCCAGTGTTCACCCGCAAGGCAGAGGCTGTAGTGATTGCGAGTTTTCTTGGGGTTCCAAAAAAATATATAAATATAATATAAGAAAATAATTTGTTGGCCTAGCTAAACAACATATTTTTTCGGCAAAGGAACATAGTTAACGTAAGGTGGCCCGCTCTATTTCTTTGGATAGGTGCAGATCCTTTTTCGGCGAGGTCGAGCTATTTTCTGGACTTGTCAGCTCTTGGGCGAATTTGACAGTATCGGTTAGGGCCGGTTTCTTTGGGTAGTGAGCGAGACGTCCACGTGCAAACAGTGAAGAACAACCCGAGTATTAGCAAGGAACGACAGGAGTTGGACGCGAACAAGTTAGGTGGCCGCAATACCGTCGTATACCAACACAGTTCTCAAGTTATACTCACGGGAGTTGGTACCTCCTGTTTGCCTATTTCCCTCTATTGTGTTAGTAAAATTGCAGTCCTTTTAGTTCTTATTAGTTTAGTCATCGTATTAGGGTGTCGGTAGTGGCATCTTGTCTTATTCTAGTTTGGTTTGTTGTGTCTGTTAGTGATTAGTTTCCCCTAGTCTGGCGGAATTATAATAGCTGTAGTCTAGGATGGTCGAGTGAATTCATATCCTCGAGGGTGCAAGGAATGGGTCACGAGGTAGGGCGAGGGCTAGGAGATGGCTTGGGATGCAAGGGAGTTAAAGGGAACAAGGGTGTCCATCGGTTGAGAATTGGGTCATGGAACATAGGTTCATTGACAGGTAAGTCTATAGAGTTGGCGAAGATCCTCCAGAAGAGGAGGGTCAATATAGCGTGTGTCTATGAGACAAGGTGGGCAGGGTCAAGTGTGAGTGACGCAGACGGGTATAAACTTTAGAACTTTGGAACCCAGAAGGATAAGAAAGGAGCGGGTATTTTGGTGGATAGGGAACTTAGAAAGTCTGTGGTTGAGGTTTGACAAGTGAATGATAGATTGATGATTATTAAGTTGGTGGTTGGACAGTGCATCCTAAACGTCGTTAGTGCCTATGTACCACATACGGGCCTAGGTGAGGAGGTTAAAAATAGTTCTGGGAGGGGTTGGATCAGATTATATGTAATGTACCACCAACTGAGAAGCTATTCATAGGAGGGGATTTTTATGACATATTGGGTCGACTGTAGGTGTGTATGATGAAGTGCATGGAGGCTTCGATTTTGGGGAGAAGAATGGAGGAGGAACCTCATTAATATACTTCGCTAAGGCTTTTGGGTTGTGTTGCTAGATCATGCTTTCCGAAGAGGGAGGAGAATTTGGTTACTTTTTAAAATGTAGTGGTGAAGACTCAGATTGACTATCTCCTCCTCAACAGGCTTAATAAAGGGTTGTGCAAGGTTTGTAAGGTGATTCCAGGTGAGATACTCGTAACGCAACATAGGCTCTTGGGGATGGACGTTGTTATTATAGAGAAGATGAGGAAAATGTATGCTCGAGAAAGACCGAGAATCAGGTGGGAAGCCTAAACTAAGGACAAAGCCCAAGAGTTGGATTGGCGGTTGTTAGCTTTGGGAGATTGGAGGAGCACTGCTGACGCGAACACTATGTGGTCTACGACAGCAAACTGTATAAGAGAGGTATTAGGGGTCTCGATGGGCATCTCTAACAGGCACAAAGGAGATTGGTGGTGGAATAAAATGGCACAAGGTAAAGTTTAAGCAAGAAATGAGGCGTACCGGACGTTAGTGGGGAGCATAGGTGAGGAGGAGAGGCGAGCGTGCATGGAGAGGTGTAAAGTAGCTAGGAAGGAAACGAAGATGGTGGTCACGGAGGCTAAGACTGCAAATTATAGTCGTATGTACGAGGAACTGGGAGAAAGAATGGTATAAGAAGTTAATCAGGCTGGCCAGGCTAAGAGAGTGGAAAGCTCGAGATTTAGACCGAGTGAGATGCATCAAGCATGACGATGGTAGAGTATTGATCGAAGATTCCTAGATTAAGAGGAGATGTCAGATTTACTTTCAAAAACTTCTTAATGAAGTAGGGGATCGGGATATTGTGTGTAGTGAATTGGAGCATTATGAGAGTTACGGTGACTCTGGGTACTACGGGCGCATCAAGGTTAGGGAGTTCATGGGAGCTATGAATAAGATTAGTAAGGGCAAAACGATCGGGCCTGACGAGATTCCGGTAGAATTTTGGAAGTGTGTGGGAAAAGCAGGTTTGGAGTGGTTGACTAGGTTGTTTAATGTTATTTTTAAGGCGAAGAGGATGTCGAATGAGTGGAGGTGAAGTACGGTAGTCCCGTTGTATAATAACAAGGGTGAGTGGAGGTGAAGTACGGTAGTCCAGAGTTGTAACAATTATAAGGGTATCAAATTATTGAGTCATACTATGAAAGTATGGGAGAGGGTGGTTGAAGCAAGGTTGAAGATGTCGGTGTCCATTTCGACAATCAGTTTGGTTTTATGCGAGGTCGTTCTACTACAGAAGCTATACACGTTGTTAGGAGGTTGGTTGAACAGTACAGAGATAAGAAGAAAGACCTACACATGGTATTTATTGACTTAAAAAATGTGTATGATACGGTTCTGGAGAAGCTTGAAGGCAAAAGGCGTGTCGGCTCCCTACATTATGGTGATTAAGGACATGTATAATAGGGCAAAGACTCGGGTTAGGACAGTAGTAGGTGACTCTAAGGATTTTTCGGTTGTTATGGGGTTACACCAAGGTTCTGCGCTCAGTCCGTTCCTATTCACCCTGGTGATGGACGCGATAACATATCACATTCAAGGGGATGTATCATGGTGCATACTATTCACCGATGGCATAGTTCTGATTGATGAGTCGCAAACCGGTGTTAACGAGAGGCTGGAGGTTTGGAGACAAGCTCTTGAATCAAAGGGATTCAAGCTTAGTATGACAAAGACGCAAAACATAGAGTGTAAGTTCAGCGCTAAGCATAGGGAAGTGGGCGTGGATGTGAGGCTTGAATCACAGGTCATCTAGTATAGAGACAACTTCAAGAACCTTGGGTCGGTTGTCCAAGGGGAAGGGAGATCGACGAGGATGTTGCATACCGTATCGGGGTAGGATAAATGAAGTGGAGGTTAGCATCTAGAGTATTGTGTGACAAGAGAGTGCCACTAATACTCAAAGGCAAGTTTTATAAAGCGGTGTTTAGTCCATCCATGATGTATGGGGCTGAGTGTTGGCCGGTTAAGAAATTACATATCCAGAAGATGAAGGTAGCAGAAATGAATATGTTGAGGTAGATGTGCGGGCATATTAGGATGGATAAGATTAGAAATAATAATATTCGGGAGAAGGTGTGCATGGCTCCCATTAATGACAAGATGCGAGAAGCACGGCTCAGGTTGTTAAGGCATGTTCAGAGGAGAAGCCTAGATGCTCCGGTAAGGAGGCGCGAACGGCTGATTGTGAAGGGCACAAGAAAATGTAGAGGGTGTCCTAAGAAGTATTTGGATGAGGTTATTAGGCAGGATATGGTGAGGCTTCAGATTTCCGAGGACATGGCACTTAATAAGAACATGTGAATGTCGAGTATTAGGGTTGTAGGTTAGGAGGCAGTTGAGTTTTGTCTTATGCCATAACTTTGTGAGACTAGTTTGGTAGGGATACTTTTTTGCTTTTGCTTTATATCATTCTTCTTTATTTCATGTTGATATTTTTTTCATAGTATTTCTGTGGTGTTACTAATATTGTCTTCTTTTGTCTTTTTGTCTTCTTGAGCCGAGGGTCTTTCGGAAATAACTCTCTACACTTTCGGGGTAGGGGTAAGGTCTGCGTACACACTACCCTCCCCAGACCCACTAGTAAAATTTTACTAGGTTGTTATATATATATATATATATATATATATATATACACACGTTATACCTTAATTGAACTGCACCGCTCTTAGCTCGGGTTCTTGCTTAATGAGGCGTCCCCTGTTTTCTCTTGTATTGCACTAAGCGGCAATCTGTACTGTGGAAGCAGACCTTGTCATTCTTCTCCTTCAATGCCAGTGGATAAGTACACTAGGGCTGGAATGCTCTTTTATCATGTATGTGGATTACTTGGTCGATTATCTGATTGCACTAGTCTCATAGCCCTCTCTTTACTAGTGGATTAGTGATAAACCCAGTCTATGACTATCCACTTGCCAGAAGGACCACCACCATTGATACATTGATAATGGATTAAGTGGCAAACCTATACTATGCCCTAGTGCCGAGATACTTAAGTAATGGTACCATATTGCTAAACATCCTGCTAGTCATATAATGAAGGGAAGAAGCCCATGTCTAGAGCTATGCCACTGCAGAATCATAAATATTCGCGAAAACTATTAAAATTCTCGGATCTCTATCAGAGACCAGGACAGGCACGAGAACTCAAAATATTATCGGAAGCTCTTATCAAAGAATTTTACCTCTGATGGACCTAAAGCCTTAAAATCGGAACCTTAAAGGTAAAGGTTAGGCGCTACTTCCTTGGTGAAGTATCTCATTCCACAAAATTTGAACAAAGCTTATATATATTGAATTTAATTGGACAAATTATCGCAAGGCTTCATCTGTCACAGGGCCCTTGCATTTAGCGAGAGTTTAATGATGCTACTTTCTGTACGACCCTATGTAAGCTCCAATTTTAAAATCTCTAGTTTAGTGTACTCTTTAATTTTTATCATCTAGAAAAACCATACGGATTATACATGCTAGTATGTATTTTTCATTTTGTTCAGGAAATTTGATCAAGTTGCAAATAATTCTAACTTCAATATCCACCCTGTCCGTACAAGAACAACCACATGTTCTTAGGGGTATGGACCATTTATATGACAAAAACTAGTAGACAATAATTCACTCAACATCTTAATCAGTATCATATGACTCTGCTCGTGAGACCACTCGTGTGACCGAATATTTGACCACATCAATTTAAAAAATAAGAAAGATTTTTGTTTTTAATGTTAAAGAAGAGCTTAATAGTCTAACTATACTCGTGAATCTTCGAAAATTATCGTTTGGTAGGCTCACGGAAACCAAAAAAATTGACCACTACCTTCATCGCAGTTAATAAAAATAGCTGTATTATTTATAATTTTAAAAGTTCAAGACACATTGATTATTTTTTTGTTTTTTACCCTTATTAATAATTGTTTTTGAAAATTAAAATAATACATAAATAAAATAAATATTCAACGAAGAGAAATTATATCTTAAAAAGTAAATAAGTGTAAAATAGTATTCTATTCCTAATTAATATTTCTTAAGGAGCATATAAAAATAAATACGACAAATAATATAAGACCGATGGAATACTAAATATACAGAGAGTATTACTTCTAATTAGAAATGATTTAATTACAGGTTTGTTAAAATTCATTTGGTCATAACACGAAAACATCGTTGGTGCTGTTTTGTTGAATAACCTATTCGAAAATATCTTAATATTACCCCATGGAATTTTCAATCCTTTCTTTATTGTGTAATAAACTAATAACGATACCCATAGATGCCCACCAATTGCTGTTTTCATATACAGTTGTTGATTGTTAGAATCTTGGTTCTACAATCAGTAAACTAGAATATGCAAAATTAATTAAAATATAATTAAATAAAAACGTTAAAATAATCCTTTACGCTGTACATTAATTCCTCTTAAGATAAAATAAAATAAAAAAGTTTTATAAATCCTTTTAATTATAAAACTTCAGCAAAATTAAATGACAAAGCAAATCATACTTAACATTTATGTTTGTTTAGAAAAAATAATATTGTAAAAGGTTGGATGGGAATGTACATTTCAAGATATGTTTTTTCCCATTCACGCCTTAAAAACCTAATAATTTATTAATATCTATATATATATATATATATATATATATATATATATATATATATATATATATATATATATATATATATATATCTTTTATTTCATCTAAGAAGCAAAATATGGTGTAAATGGGTTCATTGTTGATACGTAAGCTAAGTTCTAGAATTTTGATATCCCTTATATTCTCCAATTTCTCGATAGCTAGGATTTTTTTATATACTATCAGAGAACAGAGGACGTGAGGCAGCATGCTGAGGTTGTTCTTTCCTTAACCAAAAGTCTCGAGTTCGAACTTTGGGTATGAAAAATTCCTTAGTAGGGTGCGTTTCCACCCCACCCCCTCCCCCGGAACAGGACTCTATGAGGCGCGAATCCAGATATAATCGATTTTCAATGCAGATATCAAATACAAGTGCAAAATAAAAAAACAAAAATATCTTTTAAGAGTATTATTTTCTTCCTTCCATTCCGGGAACTTTAAGGCTTTTGATAATCTCTCTTTCTAATTCCATCCTTTAATCTATTGTCAAGAAATTAAGTGAACCATTGTCCACAATAGATCAAAAGGGTAACGGAAAGAAAAGAAAGAAAAATGTTTAGCACTTGTATCTATCGAGAAACATTAATTTCAAAAGTAACAGCCAAGAGAAGATATTCTGTGTTTTTTTTGGGTGGACAATTTGACATAAAAAATCGTTTAAAGGTAACTAATAGTACGATTGAGTCAATTATAATGTCTGCTTAAGACAGTGTTTTAATTTAATGACTCTCTTTGATTAATTAGGGTAACTAATGAAGTGTTTCCAGTGAGGTTTCCACTCCCAAAGTTCTCTCAAGTGTGGCCTGGCTTTGTTATCATATCCTTTGCTTTAAGAGACATTGTGTCCCCCCTCAATTGAGACCATCATCATTCTAAAATTCTTCAAATATTTTAAAGTGAAAACTAAAAAGGAAAAAGATTCAGAATATATAAAAACCTTTTTTTAGCCTTTTTAATCCTTAAAAGATGGCTTCTTTCTGACAGTCATTCTATGTCATGAAAAAAGAGCTATAACCAGATTTCTTTGGATCCATTAATTACCTATTATACCCCTATTAATTTATTAGTAATAACAATAATGTTTTTATTTTAAAAGTTATTTCCCAATTTTTACTTTCTTTATGAATTAAATCTTCTTATTCAACGGGGGAACTAGAAAACAAACAAGAGCTCACCCAGTCACAATTAGGGTGTGTTTGGTATGAAGGAAAACATTTTCTGGAAAATGTTTTCCAATTTTCCCATGTTTGGTTGGCTTAAATGTTTTGGAAAACATTTTCCTTATCAATTCATTTTCCTCCAATTGGAAGAAAATGTTTTCCTTATCAAAAGAAGGGAAAACATTTTCCAAAGCTCCTTCTCAACCATTCTCACCCTCACTAACCCACCCCACCCCCTCTCCAAAAAACAGTTTTTTTTAGAAAAATTTCAGTTTTTCCGTTACCATCCACCCTACTACCCTTCCACCCCACCCCGCAAAAAAAAATTTCTTTTACCTTAATTTTGTTTTCTATAATTTTAAATTTATGTTTTCTTATTTTTTTGCACCACCCACCCCCACCCCTACCCCTACCCCTCACCCCCCCCCCGCACAAAAAAAATTACTTTTTTTTTGTAATTTAAATTTTTATTTTTTTTATTTACTGCCCCCCCCCTCCCCGAAAAAATTTTAAAATATAAGCCCCCAGCACCCCCCCCCCCCCCGAAAAAATTTTAAAATATATTTTTCAGTTTTTAATTTTATTATTTATCATTTAAAAGACTCAATATTTTACAAATTCCAAAATTATGAGTTCGGAAGTTTACGGGTTTAGAAATTATAAATTTACCGATTCGAAAATACGCTATTTTTGCGTTAAAAAGTAAAGCATCACATTAGTTCCTTTAGATTGTGTTAATTTTTAGAGACTTCGGGAAGGGAAGGGGTGGGGGAGGTGGGAGGGGGAGGGGTAGGAGAGTTGCAAAAAAAATATTTTTCTAAAAAAACTATTTTTTACTCTCTAACCAAACATAGAAAATATTTTCCGGAAAATGCTTTCCACTTACCAACCAAACAAGAGAAAATAAGTGATAAAATCACTCATTTTCCATGAAAACATTTTCTAGGAAAAAATTTCCATGAAAAACATTTTCCTTCGTACCAAACACACCCTTAGTCTTACGACTTTTGCTTTCAGTATAGTATAATTAGCCTAATTATCAAGGTGAGAATAAGATGGTATATATGAATTTCGAAGATGAGATCAACCTAGTCTCTTCCTATTAATAGCATGTTTGGTTTGACTTTTTAAAGTTGAGTCAGCCAAATTTATTATAATAATTAGTCCTTCAATAGATCAGATTGGTGTTTTAATCATTTATGTATATATTAAAAAATTAATCACTTGTAAAATAGTCCCAGTAGTTTCATAATCCGGGCTAAATAATCCCCAAATATATATCTTATTTATAGTTTCTAGATATACTGTAGCATCTGTAAAAGAAAGTAGACGTATGACATATAACACATAAGATATATACTTATTCGGATCCGATTCACGAATAAATTTAAATGGGAAGAAGAGGAAATGTAGAAAAAAATGAGAAAACACGTTAAAAGTTGTGGTGCATGGATATGATCTTTTCATCACTAATTAAAGGTTTTGGGTTTAAGAGTGTGAAATTTTTTTTTTTTAAAAAAAAAAAGGAAAAAATGAGGAAAGTGATCAGTAAGGATTAAGGAGGCAGCTGACCCGGTCGGGCTGGCACTAATTAAACCGGTCGGAAACCATACAGACCAAGCTAGGTTGTAACAATATGAATGGTTTTCAGTACCATAGGCATATATGGTCTTCTTTTAGGGTTACAAATTCTCATCACAATTACAAAGTACATATATCGCTGACAGCTACATTAAAATTTTCAGATTTTTTCGCACGAGAGAATCTTCCTGCACCCCTTTGAACTTTCTCTGCACTTGCAAGTTTCTTAAAAGGGTCGTTTGTTATAAGAAATAAGAATAATAATACTCGAATAGAATTTCGAATTGAGAATAAAGGTGAAGGGTTAAGTAGCTGAGTGTGGTTCTTGTTCTTGTTCGTAACAACATCCCATTAGATATCTCAAAATATTCCATCATTGTACCAAAGGGTCGATCCCTTTGGTGCTGTTGCGTGTTGCATTAATTACGAAGGTTGTTTGTAAAATATGCGTGTTATATTTTTAATGCCTCGATATATATATATCTTGTAGAGTTTCTCTTCAAAAACGTGGTGTTATCCGACACTTCTTCGTGATAAAAAAAAATAATTATGCATTTCGCAAATAATTTATAGAAATTCATGGTAAAGCTGCATACAATAGACCTTTATAATTCGGTCATTCCCCGAATCTCGCAGGTAGCAAAAGCTCAGTGCCCGGGCTGCCTTTTATCTCTGCAAGTGTGCCAGTATTGCGTTGAGATTTCTTCATAAAGAGAAGGTAATTAAATAAAATTATTGTATAATACACTTGTTCTGATTTTAGATCGAATGTGCCTAAAATAAAGTGAAATTATGAATGATAAGTTGACTCATCGGACTCTAACCGAAAGATGAACATCATCATGGATTTTCACAATAGAAAAAAGTTGTTTGGTAATTAAACAGAAATTAATTATAATTAAATCCAGTGAAAGTTGTTTGGTAAGTAAACATCAATTAATTATCCAGTAAACGCATGCTTGTCTATCTCATTCGTACAATTGATCAAGGGAATAAAGGGCACAAGAAAAGGAGCAAAAGAAGAATTAAGAAGAAAAAGCATGCTGCAGTTTTTATAATTTGTAGAAATCTCAAAAAAAAAAAAAAAAAAAAAAGTTGGCATAGCTCTTCAGAATGATTTTTTTTTAAATTTTAATCAAGAAAAGCAAAAAGAATATCCCTTTAGAAAAATGCTTCCCCCTTTTCCCCCTTTATCTCTTTATAATTTTGAATGTTTAAATTAAAGGGAAAGAATATTCCTCGTAGATGTTTAAGGCTGGTTACCAGTCAAGAATATTTATATGGAATACTCACTCATAAGGGGGGAAAAGATAACAAAATAACTTCATCCAAAAAAAGAAAAAAAGAAAACAAAAAGCAAAAAAAAATTCTTGCATCGCAGGAATATTTGGATATGGGGCCAAATACAGCCCTTCTCACGCTCACAGCGATATGGTACGACCCCTCTCATACGCCCCTTATAACGAGGGTACAATTCGGACTTAAGGACGTGAATGGCGTCACTCGCACTTGGCCGTCCCCGTTAAGAGGACGTCGACTACGCCTCGACAGTTTATTATTATTTTAATAATGAGGCCCGCTTTTTATATAAGGGGGCTTCCCTGTTGTAACAGACCAAGGGTAATTATCTAATAATACAATCAACTTTCTCATTCTTTCTCTATTTTTTGATAACTGCGATAAATAATTGTTCCTAGAGTTCTTTATTTTTTGCAAATATCTTTATATTACAACTACATTGATATCACATCTAGGTTCACTATATTTTATTACGATTTACTCATTTCCTATCTTTTGATTGTTTTAAGCTTATAAAGTAACTATTAATTTTTGGGCCAAATAATGTATTTTAGATTTTATTTTTTTAACGCAACAAAAGATTAAGTCGAATGAATAAGTGGATAGAGTTGTGGCTTCAATTATAAGGAAATCAAGTAACGAGCTTGTGTTGTTAATTTAAATTATTGTTGATTTAATTAGACGTTACATACATTTTAGTCATTGTTGTTTTTCCTTTTTTTAAGATTATGAAGAAACACTCCTGATTTTGCAATTTTACTAGCTAATACTAACTTAAGAATGACTAATATTATATTTTTCTTGATCTCGTCAAAATCCTTTTGACCAATTGAATAATAAATAAATCCAAATAGTACAGATTACTTGAATAAAGAGATATGATTACTATCATTTCTCCTCCCTCGTGTTTTTCCCTAATAATCCAAGTTCTCTTTTTTTTTTCTTAACACATGATGACTGGAAAAGCTAATTTGGTAATTATGAGCACTTATGGGAGAAGGATATCGTGGGTTATTAATATTAGAAACCTTTTTTGAAAAGGTGTTTTGGGCATCAGGATATGAATCGGAAAAGTGGGAAAGATCTTTCCCTTTCATTTTCCTTCCTTTAGAGTAATTAAACCAACAACAACAGATTTAGTGCAATCTCACATGTGAGGTGAGGACAGAATATAGTATACGTATATTTTATCTCTACCTTATGAAGAAAGAAACGGTATTTCTGATAGACCCTCAACTCGAGAATAATAAATTTGAGTAATTAAACCAAGAAATAAAATATCCATCCTATTGAAAATATCAATTTTTGTATTTAATTATTACTCCCTAAGTTTTATTTTATGTGAAACTATCTAATTAGGTAGAAGTTTGTAAAAATAAAAAATTTCTAAAATTTGTGATCTTAAATATATTCTATTTTGTAATTATAAGATCATGTTATTAAGGGTAAAATTATAATTCAAAGTTTAATTGTATTTAAATATATAAAATATCAGTCAAAGCTTAACACAACAAATATCCTTGATCAACTTTTTGATTTGTTAAATTATAAATGGTCGGTTCTGAAACAACCGAAGAAAAGATTTTTAGTATAATCATGACATCACACTAGATTTTTCGCAATAGTTTTGTCAAATTAACAGTCGCAAATAAAAGAAAAACAACTTTTAACTCCAACCTAGGTACAACAATAACAACAACAACAACAACAACAATAACTCGGTAAAATTTCATAAGTGAGGTCTGGGGAGGATAGTGTGTATGCAGATCTTACTCCTACCCCAATGGGGTAGAGAGGCTGTTTCCGAAAGACCCTCGGCTCAAGATAACAAAAAAGACAAAAAAATGACCAAAAAAGACAAAAGAAGAGAGTATTAGATTCACCGCGAAAATCTTATGGTAAAAGGAACATAGAAAGCAAGAAAGGAATAACAATAATAATAATAATAATAATAATTCAAAGCAAAAATGATGTTTTGTAAATGGATTCTGCATCGAAAATAGAAAATAGTAAAACTCGACAAT
>JASVEL010005941.1:0-64646 GCA_032618575.1 Nicotiana noctiflora
TGAGTGCGTGACACCAGTTCTTGGGTAGAGGTTTATGTTGATATTCCGCATTGTTGTTTAGACTCTTTAATTTAAGACTTCTGCTTAATTACTTTATTCCGTTGTTTTCATGATATTACTGATAATTGTTAAAAGAGCTAAATTGGTTAACGCTAAAGGTAGTTAAGGGTTGGATTGCCTAGCTCTCATCAGTAGGCGCCATCACAACTCCCGAGGATGGGAAATCCGGGTCGTGACAAGTTGGTATTAGAGCTCTAGGTTGCATAGGTCTCATAACTCACGGACAATCTTAGTAGAGTCTGAGGGATCGGTGCGGAGACGTCTGTATCCCTAGAGGCTACCGATTTAGGAAACGTTTCACATTTATTCTTTCTTGTCGTGCGGTTTGGTTTCTCAATGCTAATTGAACTTCTACTCTGTTATTTCGCATATGGCGAGAACACACACTTCCTTATCTTCTAATCAGCAGTCCGAGCCCCAGGCAGCTCCCGCTAGGGGCAAAGGACAAGGTCGTGCTAGAGGCCGAGGTAGGGGCAGAGCTCAGCCCCAAGCAGCAGCACTAGTGGAGGAGCCTCCGGTTGACTTTGACGAGGAGGTTCCGGCCCCAGCCCAGTAGTTCTGGTGGGCACAACTCAGGTCCCAGAGGAGTTTATTGCTACCCTAGTTCTTCAGGATGCTCTGGTCCGATTGGTGGGTCTCATGGAGAGTGTTACCCGAGCAGGCTTGCTTCGTATAGCACCAGTCATCTCTCAGGCTGGATTAGGGGCCCAGACTCCTACTACTCGTACTCCGGAACAGGTAGCTCCCCAGGTTCAGGCTCCAGCAGTTCAGCCAGTTTGAGCAGCTTAGCCGGGTATGGTAGCCCAGGCCGGTGATGGGGCAGCTATATTTGCCGATGCTTTATGGAGATTGGATAGGTTCACCAAGCTCTCCACTACTACCTTCAACGGTGCATCTACCGAGGATCCTCAGGATTATTTAGACAGCTGCCACAAGGTTCTATGGAACATGGGTATTGTTGAGACCAATGGGGTCGATTTCGCTATATTCCGGTTGTCTGGATCCACCAAGACTTGGTGGAGGGATTTTTGTTTAGCTAGACCAGCAGGATTTCAAGCCTTGACCTGGGAGCATTCACATATATATTTCTGGATAAACTTCTCCCTATTACACAGCGAGAGGCCTATCAGAGGTAGTTCGAGCGTCTCCAGCAGGGAACTATGATAGTCACCCAGTACGAGACCAGGCTTATTGATTTGGCTTGCCATGCTCTTGTTATACTTCCCACTGAGAGGGAGAGAGTGAGACGGTTTATTGATGGACTCATTCATCTTATTCGTCTCCAAATGGCTAGAGAGACTGGGAGCGACGTATCCTTTCAGGATGTGGCCAATATGGCCCGGGGGATTGAGATGGTATTGTCATAGGGGGAGGTCATAGGGCAGACAAGAGACCCTGTCAGCCAGGCAGACTCAGTGGTGCCTCATCTGGAGGCAGAGATTCATATGATAAGAGTCATCCTCCTAGGCTCTTCCAGTCTGCGCTCCAGGTTTCCCATGGTGCATCAGGTGATCAAGGTTTTCGTGGACAGTATTCTAACCAGCAGTCCTACAGTGCACCATCAACTCCTATCAGTGCACTGCCGCTCCAGAGCTTCCGGGGTGGTCATTCAGGCCGCCAGGGTCAGCCTCAGTTTCCTTAGGCCCAGAATTCGGGTGGATGTTATGAGTATGGTGAGTATGGTCCCATCAGGAGGGCTTGTCCGAGGTTGAGGGGTACAGTCACAACAGCAGGGTCCCCATCCTATGATTTAGGCACCAAATGTTCCACAGGCTACCCATCCAGCTAGAGGCGGGGGTAGAGGTACTAGAGGTGGAGGTAAAGGTCATAGAGGTGGAGTTCAGACCGCTAGAGCTGGAGGCAAGCCATCAGCGGGCCGTCCCAGAAAGGTAGATGAGAGTGGTAGGTCCCAGCCCCGATGTTATGCTCTTTAGGCCAGGCCCGAGGCAGAGGCTTCATATGCGGTTATTATAGGTATGGTTATTGTTTGTGATAGAGATTCTTTAGTGTTTTTTGATCCGGGGTCTACGTATTCATATGTGTCATCCTATTTTGCCCCGTATTTGATCATGCCTAGTGATGCATTGGGTATTCATGTTTATGTGTCTATGCCAGTGGGTGATTCCATCGTGGTCGATCGAGTTCATCGCTCTTGTGTTGTAGTGATTGGGGGTCTGGAGACTCATGTAGATCTGTTGCTTTTAGATATGGTCGACTTTGATATTATATCGGGGATGGACTGGTTATCAGCCTATCATGCTATCTTTGACTGCCATGCCAAGACTGTGACCTTAGCTTTGCTGGGTACACCTCATTTTGAGTGGAGAGGGACTCCAGGTCATTCTACCCGCAGTGTTATATCATTTGTGAGGGCTCTACGTATGGTCGAGAATGTGTGTTTGGCTTATTTATCTTATGTTCGGGATTCCAATGCTGAGGTTCCCTTTTTCGATTATGTGGTTGTTGTTTGTAAGTTCCTTGATGTTTTTCCTTCAGACCTGCTGGGTATGCCACCCGACAAGGATATTGATTTCTACATTGATCTGGTTCCAGGAAGTCAGCCCATTTCTATCCTGCCATATCGTATGGCCTCACCAAAGTTGAAGAAGCTAAAGGAATAGTAGTAGGATTTGCTTGAGAAGGGTTTCAATAGACCCAGTGTATCACCTTAGGGTGTGTCGGTTTTATTTGTCAAGACGAAGGATGGGTCAATGAGAATGTGTATTGATTACCGGTAATTAAATAAGGTAACAGTCAAGAATAAGTATCCACTATCGAGGATTAATGACTTGTTCGATCAGCTTCAGGGTGCTAGGGCATTTTCCAAGATTGACTTGCGATCTGGCTACCATCAGTTGAGGATAAAAGCATCCGATGTCCCTAAGATAGCTTTCCGCACTCGGTATGGGCATTATGAGTTCTTGGTTATGTCATTCGGGTTGACAAATGCCCTAGCAACTTTCATGGACTTGATGAACCGAGTGGTCAGGATTTATTTGGATTCATTCGTTATAGTGTTCATTAATGATATGTTGATATATTCCCACATCTAGGAAGAGCACGAGCAGCACCTTAGGGTGGTTCTTTAGACTCTGAGGGATAGTCGGTTATATGCTAAGTTCTCGAAGTGTGAATTTTGGTTGGGTTCAGTTGCATTTCTAGGTCATGTCGTATCAGTAGAGGGTATTCAGGTGGACCCAAAGAAGATTGAGGCAGTCAAGAACAAGCCTAAACCAGTATCAACTATAGAGATTCAGAGTTTTTTGGGGTTGGCAGACTACTATCGACGGTTCATGGAGGGGTTTTCATTTATTGCATCCTCGATGACCAGATTGGCCCAAAAGGGTGCCTAGTTCAGATGGTCGGATGAGTGTGAGGCACCGGTATTGGTTTTGCCCACATGTTCGAGACCCTATACAGTCTATTGTGATGCTTCCTGTATTGGACTTGGTGTAGTGTCGATGCAGGATGGCAAGGTCATTGCCTATGCTTCATGGCAGTTAAAAATCCATGAAAAGTATTATACGGTTCATGATTTAGAGTTGGCAGTCATAGTTCATGCATTGAAGATTTAGAGGCATTATCTGTATGGAGTGGCATGTGAGTTATTCACGGATCACAAGAGTCTTCAGTATTTGTTCAAGCAAAAGTAGTTGAATTTGAGGCAGAGGAGGTGGTTGGAGTTGTTGAAGGATTATGACATCACCATTCTATATCATCCGGGGAAGGCCAATGTGGTGGCCGATGCATTGAGTAGGAAGTCAGCCAGTATGGGCAGTCTTGCTTATATTCTGGTCGATGAGAGGTCGCTTGCTTTGGATGTCCATGCGTTAGCCAATTAGTTCCTGAGATTGGATGTTTCTGAGCCCAATCGTGTGTTAGCTTTCACGATTGCTAGTTCTTCATTATTAGAGTGTATCTTTGATTGGTAGTATGATGATCCCCATTTGTGTGTCCTTAGAGACAAGGTGCAACACAGAGGTGCCAGGCATGGTACCTTAGATGATGATATAGTTTTGAGATTGCAGTGTCGAGTATGTGTGCCTAATATGGATGGGCTCCGAGAGTTGATTTTGGAGGAGGCTCATATCTTCTGGTACTATATTCATCCGGGAGCCACAAAAATGTATCAAGATTTGCGACAACATTACTGGTGGCATAGAATGAAGAAGGATATCGTAGCATATATGGCTCGTTGTTTGAATTTTTAGTAGGTTAAGTATGAGTATTAGAGGCCTGATAGTGTATTTTAGAGGATTGAGCTTCCAGAGTGGAAGTGGGAGCAGATCGTTATGGACTTTGTTACTGGACTTTCGCTGACTAGACTTCCACTGACTGGGAAGAAGTTCGATGAGATATGGGTTATTGTTGACAGGCTGACCAAGTCAGCGCATTTCATTCCTGTGGCAGTCTCCTATTCTTCAGAGAGGTTTGTTGAGATCTATATATTCGGGAGATTGTTCGCCTTCATGGTGTGTCCATATCTATCATTTCGGACCGAGGTATGTAGTTTATCGTGCTTCTATAGAGCAGTTCAGCTAGAGTTGGGCACACAGGTTGAGTTAAACACATTATTTCATCCCCAGACGGACGGTCAGTCAAAGTGGACTATTCAGATTTTGGAAGATGTGCTCCGAGCTTGTGTTATTGACTTTCGGAGGCTCGTGGGACCAGTTTCTGCCATTAGCAGAGTTCGCCTACAATAACAGTTACCAGTCTAACATCCAGATGGCTCCGTATGAGGCGTTGTATGGTAGGCGATGTCGATCACCAGTTGGATGGTTTGAACCGGAGAGGCTCGGTTGTTGGGTACAGACTTAGTTCAGGAGGCCTTGGATAAGGTCAAGACATCCAGGAGAGGTTGCGTTCAGCTCAGTCTAGGCAAAAGAGTTATGCGGACCGCAAGGTTCGAGATGTGGCTTTTAGGGTTGGTGAGCGAGTATTGCTCCGTGTATCGCCTATGAAAGGCGTGATGAGATTTGGGAAGAAGGGCAAGCTTAGTCCAGGGTTCATTGGCCCGTTTGAGATTCTTGATCAAGTGGGAGAGGTGGCTTATAGACTTGCTTTGCCGCCGAGCTTATCAGTCGTGCATCCAGTGTTTCATGTGTCCATGCTTCAGAGGCATCACGACGACCCAACCCACGTGTTAGATTTCAGCACAGTCAAGTTGGACACAGATTTGTCTTATTAGGAGGAGCCAATAGCTATTCTAAACCGACAGGTTCGTCAGTTCAGATCCAAGAGTTTTTCTTCTGTTCGTGTTCAGTGGAGACCTAGGAGTCCGAGTCCGATATGCGGAGCCGTTATCCTCATCTTTTCCCCGACTCAAGTAATTCTTTCTTCTACCAGTTTGAGGAAGAACAGTTGTTTTAGAGATGGAGAATGTGACGACCCAAAAGGTCATCACCTCTTTTCTTACCCATTTTGTACTATCGAGGCCTTGAAAAGCCTCATTTAGGGTTGCCCCAATTTGCGTGCGTAGTCCGGGCGCGTAGCTGGAACGCTTAAATATGATATTCTATGAAAGAAATTGCTAAATTTTGATATTAAAATGATTAAATTTGACTTCGGTCAATATTTTGGATAAACGGACCTGGACCCGTGATTTGACTGTCCCAGGGGTCCGTAGGAAAATATGGGACTTGGGCGTATACTCGGAATCAAATTACGTGGTCCCAAGCCCGAGAAATGAATTTTTGAGTAAAAAGTTTTTCTGAAAATATTTAATGAAATTTGATTAGAACGTGTTAGTATCGGGCCCGTATTTTTGTTCCGGTACAGGTCTTATATATGGTTTAAGCACTTTTTGTAAAGTTTGGTTGAAAACGAATGTCGTTTGACGTGTTTTGGACTTAAAATGGAAAGTTTGATATTTTATGAAACTTGGAAGAAATTATGGATTTTGAGGCTTAATTTGATGTATATGATGTTATATTAGCGATTTGATCGCATGAATAAGTCAGTAGGATGTTTTTGAGGTTGTGTGTATGTTTGGTTTGGAGCCCCGAGGGCTCTGTGAATTTTGGATATGCCGTGAGTGTATTTTTAACCTTTGTGAAAATCTAGCATTTCAGTTATGCAATCTCCGCATTTGTGAAGAAGGTCTCGCAAATGCAAGCTCGCAAATGCAAGCGTGTGATCGCAAATGCGAGATAGGGAGTCCAGCAGCTGGGTCGCAAATGCGACCATTTGGTCTGCAAATGTGAAATGGTGCCTATTGCAAATACAACATTTAGGCTCGCAAATGCGAAGTCCCTCCCTTTGCCCAGTGTTAGCAAATGCGATCATGACTTCGCAAGTCCCATACCAGGTCGGGGTTCACCATTGCGAACCCCAGTTCAGACTTCCCATATCTGCAACCTGCATTTTTCATACTTAGTCGATTTTAAGATATTTTCACCCCATTTTCAAAACACAACTCCTTTGGGCGATTTTTCAAGAACAAACCTTCTTCCAAATAAATTGTAAGTTGATTTTTACTCATTTCTTTCAATCATTAATATCGTTTAACATGTTTTCAACTTGGAATTAAAGATTTCCATGGGAGAATTTGGGGTTTTGGGTAGAACTTAGATTTTTCTAAAATTGAGATTTGGACCTCAATTTGGGGTCCGATTTCAAAACAAATCATATATTTGGATTTGTGCGGGAATGGGTAGCCGGGTTTTGGTTCGAACCTCGGGTTTTGACCACGTGGGTTTGGGGGCAATTTTGGAATTTTTGGGCAAAATTGGGACATTCATTTTTATGCATTCAAATTGATTCATTTAGCATTTATTGATGTAATTAAGTAACTTGTCAATATATTCCAGGATATTGGTGGTGGAATCGAGGGGTAAAGATATAATTGAGACTTGAGTTGAATTCAAGGCATGGAGGTATGTGTTCGGTTTAACCTTAGCTTGAGGGATTAGGAGTTGAGTCATATTTGGTATATGTTTCTTGTGGAGTACGATGTATAGACATGGTGACGAGTATCTATACGTCGGTGTCGAGCATGACCGTAAGTCTTAAATTGACATTATTGTGTTCTCGAATAATACTATGGATGAAATAGTGAGTAGACTTATGTTGTTGAGCAAGGTTTAGCGTATTTTCTTTGTGGAAGTTAATTATGAGTTAGAAATGGTGATAATAGAAATGCTAAAATTCGAGTTGAGATTGATTACAGCTGGTTCTTCCTTGCCGGGATGAGTTTACTTGTACTATTGAGTTCCCTTGATGGGATAGAGTATTTTATGGCTAATCCTCTACCAAGGATTGTGGTTATGATTGTGGTAAGCTATGCATATTTGGAACGGCTTGCGTGCCGCAACATAAAGTAGAATGGATCAGGTTGCACGTCGCAGCAGGTATATGTTGTCTTTATTTAGTCGGGTTACACATCACAATAATTATAGTTAAACGTAAGGATCGGGTTGTACGCCGCAACCGTTATAGTTAAAAGTACGATCGGGTTGCGCGCCGCAACAGTAGTGCTATCATATTGTCTTAGACATTGTACTGTTCCTTCATATTTAATTCAATTTCTGCTAAGTTGAATTGTTTCCCCCGAGGCATGTACCCCCTTCCCTTGTAGCTGCTCATTGCTTGGTTATTTTTTTTCTATAATATATTATATAACTGCACAGGTTTGTGTGGAGTCTGGTCTTAGCCTCGTCACTACCTCACCGGGGTTAGGCTAGACACTTACCAACACATGGGGTCGGTTGTGCTGATACTATAATTTGTGCTCTTTTGCACAGATTCACGTATTGGACAGCAGCTGCAGTAGCGCGGGAGTTAGCCTTCAGTCCAGCGAGACACCAAGGTAGCCTTGCATGCGTCTGCAGGCCCGACGTCTCTTCTAGCTTTTATTTCATTATGTTATATCATGTATTTCGAGAAGAACAATTATTTATTTCTTTCAAACGGTTGTACTTAGCACTCTTAGTAGTTCGTGAATACGTGACACCGGTTCTTGGGTAGAGGTTTATGTTGATATTTCGCATTGTTAATTAGACTCTTTAATTTAAGACTTTCGTTTAATTACTTTATTCCGTTGTTTTCATGATATTATTGAGAATTATTAAAAGAAGTAAATTGGTTAATGCTAAAGGTAGTTAAGGGTTGGCTTGCCTAGCTCTCATCAGTAGGCGCCATCACGACTCCCGAGGGTGGGAAATCCAGGTCGTGACAATAATAAACTCCTAATATAACTCAACAAACTCAATTATAACACACAAATTTTGTATTTCCAGTTATAAAAAAGATTCTCAACCATTAAACATCCCGAAAATATAGCAATCTTCAGAAAATATACGCTGAAAATTTTTCCCAACCGATAAATAGAACAAAAATAGAGCAATTTGGATACATATATACACCTGACAATACATACATACATACATACATATATATATATATATATATATATATATATATATATAATATATATATATATATATATATATATATATATATATATATATATATATATATATATATATATATATATATATATATATATGAATACATTACTTGAATACAACGATACAGTGTATACAATGAAATACATGAAATATAGTGAGATACATTAAAATAAATTAACAAAAAGATAATGAATACAATGAAATACATCGAAAGCGAGATACATTGAAATATATTAACCGAAATTCAAGTTGCTCAGTCTCAAACCCCGCCGTCTTTGTTCAAGAACAACCCTAGTGTGGTCTCAACAGATGGAAATAACAATTCCCTCGGAACGGGAACTTCAATTTCATTTTGTTCTTATCTACCACATCATCCTTGCCGCCAACGATTTTCCTCGAAGCATGAACCTAAATTTTCAGTTTGTTTCCATCCGTAATTATCGATGCTGCCATCAAGAATTCATTAGAATCCACCATTACCAAACAAATTATTAAGAAATATTTTTATCTACTCAAGCCTGAAGAGAAGTCCTAGATTGATTCTTTCTCCAAAAATTAGGTCGAGTAATATATGGTTCTCTTTAAGTTGAGGTATAGACCAATCCCATCACATACTTCAAGATGTAACATGAGTAGATTCGGTAACAGAAATCTACCGGATTTTTCATCATCATAAACTTCAAAACTTTACAGTTCAAATCCATGGCAAAGAAATGAGATTCGAAAATGTACAAACAAAAACATCTTTGAGAAGTTTTGTAAAAGTAAGATGAAGGTGGAAGATGAGAAAGTGAGGGATAATAGATACGGGGTAGAGGATACGAGAAATTTGAGGGGATAGGAGAAATTTGAATGGAAAGAGAAAAATAATACAAAACTTATTTTACGGCTTAAGGGTAGAAGGTGACCATAAATACATATTTGGCTATAAAAAATCAAAAGGTAATTATGTAATATAACTTTTTAAAAGCGTATTTATTTAAAATAAAAAAGATATAAGACTTTGCTATAGGTGGACTGGTGACTACTCCTTAATACCATGTTCCACAAATCCATAATAGAAATTAATGCTATAGATAATATAATTCAACGTCCCATAAGCTGCTGTAAAAGTGTAATCTTACATGGTCATTAGGAAATAGTATGAATTGACCATAAATTTAGTGAATGATAGTCCGCCCACGTCATGTTAGAGCTCTGTTAATGATAATGACAAATACAAAAACGATTTATTGACATTAAATAGTATGAATTGACCAAAAATATAAACGATTTATTGACATTAAATAGTATGAATTGACCAAAAATATAATTAACGGATAATAAAATTAAATAATTTCAAATAGTACATGAACAAAATTTAACCTTTTTCCATGCGTTATCTGAGTGAGTTTGCTTGTTACAATGTTTTAAGTTATAGCTTATATTAAGACACATCTTTGGAATCTTCTATGGAAGAGAACAAAATTTCTACATAAATTGCAATTACCAAACATTTATTTTCTAAAGCAAATTTTATCTCTAAACATCTCACCGGCCAAATTTCCAAAATATTTGTAGGGCCACAGGTCACCTAAATTAGAACAGTGGGAGGACTAATTGGGAGATTATCTGATTGCCAACATTTAAAGGAAAAGAAAAACACACAAAAAAAAACAAAAAAAAAAAAAAAATCGACGGTATTATTCACCGTAAACTTTGCTTGTCCATTAAAAAGATTGTGTACTTTTTATTTTTTATTCGATATTCGATATATACTTTTGAGATTCGACTAATTTAAATTTGCACCGAATTTTTTGTTAATCAAAATATTCCCTACCAAAAACATTAAAGTACTTATTATTCAATGATTCATCAAAAACCTGTACCACAACTACGAGGTTCACATATTTTAATATTATACGGTTAGTGCAGAAAAGTATTCGATAATGACAAACCTAACCTCTGATCCTGTTGTAAAAGAAGCTAGCAACCCCAAAATGGCAAGAATATTCCTCATTTTTAATTTCTAGGAAAATATGATGGAGTATCTTATTTTTAAAATATTTCCCACAAATCCAAACGACAAAACTAAAAACACTACATATTATTAGAATTGTATGAACGCAAAACCTACAATGTCAACAAAAACAAATCGATTCAAGCATTTGAAAAAGATAGATTATGTACATAATAAATAAGGGGCCGTTTGGTTAGTGATAAGTTTTGTCGTAATTATAATGACGAAGTTATATCGGATTGAGCTGATCTCCCAGCACATAGAAGAGGAGGATAAATCAGAAAATGATGGCTAATGCGTCATCATGCAAATCAAAGTGTAGCAGGTTATAAAATTGTATGAAGAAACTGCACGGGGTCGAATCAGACAGGGTCAATATGAGTCGAGTACACTTCCCTATACGGCCACAGACGTTAAGTATACTTTCCTCCACGCCCATACGACGAGAGGGAGTACGCCCCCGACTATAAAGGCGTATTGGCAAACTCGCCCGTATAGGCATCCCGTCCCCTCTGCCTATTTCCGTTTTTGTAATAACAGTAGTTCTGAAATAAAGTAATGTGTTGGCGAGGGGGCCTTCCTTCTATATAAGGAAAGGTCTCCCTCGTTTGTAAGACAAATGTTATTATTCATTAATAATACAACCTTTATCTATCATTTTCTCTCTATCTCATTTCTCTATTATTGGCTAGCTTTAACATTTCAATAAGTTCTCTTGCGATTTCACTAGAACAATCGACATACAAATCATAGACCTGTCCTTTAATATATTATCACTGATTCCGATTTGCCCTCTTATAATATTTGATTGTCCCTAACTCAAAAAGTAACCGATAGTTTTTGGGTCAAACAATTTGGCGCCGTCTGTGGGGATTTCGAGAATCAAACCAATAGTATACATCAAGAGGATCAGATCATCAGAAAAAACCCAAAAATGGCCGAAAAAAACACCTGGTCCAAAGCTATAACGGAAGTTACCAACAACCTCTTGAGTTCCCTGAACGAGGCCGGTGGTAGCGCTGCCGTCAACACCACCCCTGATATTACACTTGAGGCGGAGGCCTCGCCTTCCCCTTTCGGGAATCTTGCAACCATGCAGCAGAAAGATACCTCCACTTCAAAAGAAGCACCCCCAGCGGTCAGAAAATTATTGGAGGAATGGCTAACGAGCGCACTGAGCGGCTTAGTGGAAAAACTACCGCGGAGTTACGAAAATGCAGCACCAACAACAAGCAACACTGCCGCAGCAGACGAGCAGGAAGAAACACGAACCAATATCCAACCCGTTGAAACGCAAATGCACGACGATACGTTGGCCTCCATTCTAAGAAAGATGGAAGAAATAGAGAGCGAAAACCAGGCCCTCCGTGACCAAATGAAGGAACATCAAGATAGGGTTGACAAGATCCCAGGAGCACCTAAACTGCTGCCCAAACGGGACGTAGGAAGGTTCGTAGAGCAACCCTACTCCGAGGAAGCCGCCCCCTACACCATCCCGTAGACTTTCAAGATGCCCCCCTACCTGAGGGTGTACGATGGAACCACCGATCCTGAAGACCATCTCATCCATTACGTCACCGTTGTGAAAGGTAACGACTTGTCTAAGGAACAGGTACCATCAGTACTGCTGAAGAAGATCGGCGAAACATTGATCGGAGGAGCCCTGACCTGGTATTCCCAACTGCCCGCCAAAGCAATCTCAATCTTCAAAGAAATGGCAGACATGTTCGTCATAGCGCATGCCGGCGCTAAGAAGGCAGAAGCAAGGGTAAACGACATCATTGCCGTCAGACAAACCACGGGCGAAGGCCTCAGGGACTTTCTCGCCAGATTCAACAGGGTAAGGATGAGCCTACCAAACGTGTCAGAGGGCATGGCGGTAACAACTTTAAAGAACGGACTCAGCAGGGACGGGTCTAGAGAAACCAATAAACTACTAAAGCGGCTCATGAAATATCCCCTACAATCTGGGACGAGATACATAATGCCTACTGCACCGAGGTACGGGCAGACGAAGAGGACCTCAACGGACCAACCCGATGACTGACAACCATACATCCAGACACAAGGAGAGATCGACAACACGAGGGACGCCGGGAACTCTCCCACAAACAGTACGATGACCTCGAAGGAAGTATCACCTTCGATAAGTCTGACGCCGATGGTTTGTGTTTCCCCCATTATGTTGCTTTAGTTATTACTTTACGTATCGTTGATACGGACGTCAGGAGAGTCATAATCGATGACGGAAGCGGCGCCTGCATCATCCATCCGAGAGTCCTCTCACAGATGAGACTCGAGGATAGGATAACCCCCTTCTGCATAACTCTAACTGGTTTTAACAATGCAGTGGAGCGCACATCAGGAGAAGTGACTCTACCTGTCCTCGCGGGGGGAGTCACCTTGGAAACTACCTTCCATGTGATGAATCAAGAAACGGCATACAATGTCATCATCGGGCGCCCGTGGATACATGCCATGCGAGCGGTCCCCTCGAGCTTATATCAAGTGGTCAAGTTCCCTACTCCATGGGGAATATTCAACATCAAGGGAGAATCGCATACAGTGCAAGAGTGCTATAAAATAACACAAGACTGCGCCTACACCCGACAACTGAGCGGGGCAAACGCAGAAGCATAGCAATCAGCCGTGTCGGGGACCAAAGTGGACCCGACGGCTGACGCCATCAGATACCCAAATGTTGTGGAAGCTTGTAAAGCCACGGTCGAAGATCTCGACCCGGTTCAGCTAAATCTTACAACCCCGAAAGGAAGGCGTACATCGGCCACGGGCTCGCCGACCCGAGTAAGATTCATGAATTTCTGACTAACCATGCAGACACATTTGCTTTTTCCCATGCAGACATGACATGGATCTCGCCAGATGTCACCACCCACAGGCTCAACGTCGACCCGCTGCACCCGCCGGTAAGACAAATCAGGAGAAAGTTCAACGCCGCAATCAACGAGGCAGTCTGCGAAGAATTAGACAAACTACTAGCCAACGGCTCTGTTAGGGAGTCAAAATCTCCACAATGGGTCGCCAGTGTGGTAATGGTAAAAAAGAAGAACGGAAAATGAAGGATGTGCGTGGACTTCACCGACCTGAACAATGCCTATCCTAAGGACTCCTTCCCCCCTCACATCGATCAATTGATCGACTCCACCGCCGGATATGAACTACTAAGTTTCTTGGATGCGTACTCCGGTTATAACCAAATCCCGATGGCCGAGGAAGATCGAGAGAAAACCACGTTCATCACACACCAGGGTACCTACTGTTATAGAGTGATGCCCTTCGGGCTCAAGAACACAGGGGCCACATACCAAAGACTAGTCACTAAGATGTTCAAAGAGTAACTTGGGAAAACCACGAAAGTTTACATCGACGACATGCTAGTGAAGTCTGCAAGGAAGGAAGACCACATCGACCACCTACGAGAGGCTTTCAAATACTGAAAAAATATGGGATGAAGCTGAATCTCGAGAAATGCACCTTCGGTATGGCGTCAGGAAAGTTTCTAGGGTTTCTTGTATCCCAAAGAGGGATTGAAGTCAACCCCGATCAGATCAAGGTGATCGCCTCAATACCCGAAACACTCAACAGCAAGAAATAGGTCCAGAAGTTGACCGGTTGAATAGCCGCCCTCTCCCGCTTCATCTCCCGATCCTTAGACAGATGCCACAAATTCTTCAGCGTATTGAGAAAAGACAACGAATTCCACGGGAATGATGAATGCGTCAAAGCCCTGCAAGGACTGAAAGCATATCTATCGTCGCCACCGTTTTTGTCAAAAGCAAAACCAGGTGTGCCTCTATTGACGTATCTAGCCGTATCGGAAGCTGTGGTTAGCGCGGTACTGGTTCGTGAAGAAAAAGGTACACAATCGCCCATCTATTACATTAGAAAAACCCTGGTGGATACCGAAACTCGATACCCACACCTCGAGAAATTGGCTTTGGCACTGATCACGACTTTAAGAAAGCTGACACCCTACTTCTAATTCCATCCCATCAGAGTAGTGACCACTTTCCCTCTGAGGAGCATCTCGAACAAGCCCGAACTATTGGGCCGGCTTGCCAGATGGGCCATAGAGCTCAGCGAGCACGATATCACTTACATTCTAAGGACCGCCATCAAGTCACAAGTCCTCGCCGATTTCGTGGCCGATTTCAGTGTCAAAATATCGCCAGAGGCGGAGAAGGAAGCCCTACAGGCCGCTTCGAGCACCGACCCCTGGATTCTCCACACCTATGGGGCCGCAAATGCCTCGGGTTTGGGACTAGGACTCGTCCTCGAAGTCCATACGGGAGAAATTATTTGCCAGTCCATACGATGTCCCGAGATGACTAACAAAGAGGCAGAATATAAAGTTGTTATTGCAAGTATAAAATTAGCCATCAGGCACGGAGATCACCGACTTGTCCTATACTGTGACTCACAACTCGTGGTAAATCAAGTCACTGGCACTTATCAAGTCAAGGAACAAAGGCTACAGAAATACCGAGCAGAAATCTGCAAACTAATGGCACAGCTCGACGAATGTCGCTTTGAACAGGTTTCTAGGGTGCATAACGCCGAAGCGGACGGACTGGCTAAACTGGCCGATGTCGCCACCAACCTGAATAAAGAAAGCACCATCACCCTCCTTCACTCAGCGATCGACCATACCGAGGTACTCTCCCTGCATCTAACTTGGGACTGGCGCAACCTGTTTTTATCATATCTGCAGGATAGAAATCTACCACCCGACAAAAAAGAAGCAAGAAAGCTTCACACACAGGCAGCAAGGTACTGTATGATAAACAACGACCTCTACAAGAGGACTTTTGGAGGACCCCTGGCTAAGTGCCTAGGCCCCAACCAGAAGACGCCGGTATTAGAGGAGGTCCACGAAGGTCATTGTGGCGCTCATACAGGCAATCGATCACTCGTGCGATGTCTAATACGGGCTGGGTACTATTGGCCCACCATGAAAAAAGACGCTGCAGAATACCTTCGCCAGTGCGAGAAATGTCAGAAGTTCGCCCTCTGATACATCAGCCAGGGGAACCCCTCCATTCGGTCACTTCACCATGGCCCTTCATCAAATGGGGAATGGACATCATTAGACTGCTACCCGTCGGATGAGGAAAGGCTACGGCCATCTCCAATGTATGAAAAGTTACGGCCATCTCCAATGTATGAAAGGCTACGACCATATCCAATGTATGAAAGGCTACGACCATCTCCAATGTATGAAAAGATACGCCCATCTCCAATGTATGAAAGGCTACTGCCATCTCCAATGTGTGAAAGGCTACGGCCATCTCCAATGTATGAAAGGCTACGGCCATCTCCAATGTATGAAAGGCTACGGCCATCTCCAATGTATGAAAAGTTACGACCATCTCCAATGTATGAAAGGCTACAGCCATCTCCAATGTATGAAAGGTTACGACCATCTCCAATGTGTGAAAGGTTATGGCCATCTCCAATGTATGAAAGGCTAAGGCCCTGACATCGTAAGGAGCGACTACGGTCATCTCCGACAAATAAAAGGCCACGGCCACTCATAAACATAAAAGGCTAAGGCCCTAATAGCGTAAGGAATGACTAGGGTCATCTCCGACAAACAAAATGCAAAGACCACTCATAAACGCAAAAGGCTAAGTCCCTAATAGCGTAAGGAGTAACTACGGTCATCTCTGACAAACAAAAGGCCACCACCACTCATAAACGCAAAAGGCTAAGGCCCTAACAGCGTAAGGAGTGACTACGGTCATCTCCGACAAACAAAAGGCCACGAACATTCATAAACGCAAAAGGCTAAGGCCCTAACAATGTATAAAAAGACTACGGTCGCCTCCAATAACCTAAAGGCCACGCCACACGCAAAATAGAAATTGCAAAAGAAGACATAAAAACATAACAATTCCCACGAAATCATCCTAAATCATTCAATAGATTACAAATTTACAACATAGCCTCGATTACAAAAAAGAAAGGGGAGAAAAAGTCCTATCTAACCATCCTGGCCCCCGCCACCTTCCGCCGCATCGGCTGCATCGTCAACACGGTCCCCATCGCCTTCAGCCCGGAATGCCCTAGAAATCCAAGACCTTGTGCCCAATTGGTCCACATCCGCAAAGGTACAACCCTCTTGGTCCGGAGAGTCGGGGTTATACCCACAAGCCTCGCGCGGTACCCTGACCAGGCGATGCTTATCGTCAACTTCCACTTTGGTGGCTCTGCCAGCGGCCAGCAGTTCCTCGAACACGATCCGCCTCGCCTCGGCATACACAAGCATGTCTTGGGCTTCGCGAGACGTGTCGCCAATCGGGATGACGGCCTCCACTTGCTGAGGGGCGACCGCCTCAGCTGTTGCGACCCAGAGCTCGGCGGTAAGATCGTCAATCCTAGCACGTAGCTCCGCTACCTCCGCCATAGCCACATGGACCAGTTCCAATTCTCCCTCCTGCTGCTAGCGCAGACTCTCAAGTTCGGTGTTTCGAGCCACAACAGCCATAAAGTCCGCGTCTGTCCTCTCCAGTTGGGCCGTGCGCTCCCGCAGCTGATCCTCTACAACCTCCAAACCCTCACGGAAAACCCAAAACTGAGGGTCCTGAGTGTAGAGTTCCGCTAGTTTCATATGCTTACCACTGGCCTCCCGATATTTCTTTGATGCTTTCCTAAGGGCAACATTCTTCTTCTGCTCCTGTCGGCCTCGCTCCACCTCTAAGATGAGGGTCTCAGAAAAAGATAAAGAAAAGACATAATTCAAAACGACACGATGCCTCAGGGATCATGAGGGAACTATGAAAAATAATGATAAAGTCATACCTGCAAGGCAGCACCAGCGACTCGACGAGACAAATCCCTGTCGCTCACAGCCTTTAAAGACTCTGTCGCGGTAGCACCACAAAACAAGGACACATCCGCCTCAGCCCCCTCGTTGTCCAGCAACAAATTGTATCCCATAGGGATCACAAGCTAACGAGTAGGACCTATTGTTGTCATGTCCACCCGGTCATAGTCTTCCGGCGGCACGTCTACGGAAGCAGGAGCCTGTTCGGGAGCAGCCCCTTCTTCATCAGCAGCCAGCCCGGTGACAGCCGACGTGCTATCATCCTTAACATGAGGAGAGGCGGAACCTCCTGCAACCTCCCTCAAGAGGGCCGCCCTCTCCGGTCGGATGGCGTCGCCCATAAGGACTGGCCTCGACTCAGGACGGCGAGTGATCACCTTCCTCTACTCCATGGCCACACCTTTTCCAAGGAGTAGTCGTCGCCTCTTTCGCTCCAACGACTCATCATCCTCTGAAGAGTCCTCTCCAACCAGAGGAGGTGGAGGCAAGGGGCCCTCTCTGAACGTTGGATCATTCACCGACTCAACCACGGGACGAGAAGTCCTGGGGACATCCGCAAAAGCCGGCTCTCGAATTACGGCTTCGCCTTCGAAACAAGCAACGTCGAAAATATCAACACTAGATGTTTCCACATCCGCTCGGTCACCCTCAGGGCAAGCAGCCTCAGGAGTGATCTCTCTCACGTGAACCACATGTTCAAAACCGGAATCTGCCGACGAGGAAGTAGCGGCACAACGTCTCCTTCTCCACCATGCACTCCAAGCTGCCAACACAGTTATAAAAATGCATCAGAAAATGCGGCGTCTAGTAAGAATATAAGGCCGCCATACCCAGAACCAGTACTATACCTGGGAGGCCGTATTTTGTGGTGAATGCGACCCACGTCCTGCACTCCTCTGCGAAGGGGATCAACCGCCCCACCTAGGCTTTAATGTCCGGCATGGACTGGGGTGTACGCACCCTTGCCGCAGACATTAAATATAATAAGATGACGAAAGGTCGAACATGTGTAAAGTAGTTAAGCGTAAGGGATAATACTTATGTTCGGCGTTCCATGCCTCAAGGAATCCGACAAGGTCCGACACCAGATCCGAGGTTCGGACAAAGAAATATTTTAGCCAGAACTGACGATTAGGCTTGTTGTCTGTCTCGACGACCAAGCCCTTCGTCCCACAATTCTTTAACTGAAGCATCGTCCCTCTCATGACCCCGGGACTGTACAGCTGTAACAGATGGTATACCGTGACGTCTAAGCCGACCCTCTCGGCATAAGTCGTCAGAATACGACATATTTTCCACGTATAAGGGGTAAGCTGGGTCGGGCATACATTGTAGAACCGACATAACTCCGACAAACAAAAGGCCACGAACATTCATAAACGCAAAAGGCTAAGGCCCTAACAATGTATAAAAAGACTACGGTCGCCTCCAATAACCTAAAGGCCACGCCACACGCAAAATAGAAATTGCAAAAGAAGACATAAAAACATAACAATTCCCACGAAATCATCATAAATCATTCAATAGATTACAAATTTACAACATAGCCTCGATTGCAAAAAAGAAAGGGGAGAAAAAGTCCTATCTAACCATCCTGGCCCCCGCCACCTTACACCGCACCGGCTGCATTGTCAACACGGTCCCCATCGCCTTCAGCCCGGAACGCCCTAGAAATCCAAGACCCTGTGCCCAATTGGTCCACATCCGCAAAGGTACAACCCTCTTGGTCCGGAGAGTCGGGGTTATACCCACAAGCCTCGCGCGGGACCCTAACAAGGCGACGCTGAGTTTCGACCTCTACCTCAGCGGCTCTACCGGCTGCCAGCAGCTCCTCGAACACAGTCCGCCTCGCCTCAGCATACACCCACATATCGTGAGCCTCACGAGACATGTCGCCAATTGGAACAACAGTCTCTGCCTGCTGAGGGGCGACCGCCTCAGCTGTTGCGACCCCGAGCTCGGCGGTAAGATCGTCAATCCTGGCACGTAGCTCCGCTACCTCCGCCATAGCCACACGGACCAGTTCCAATTCTCCCTCTTGCTGCTAGCGGAGACTCTCAAGTTCGGTGTTTCGAGCCACAACAGCCATAAAGTCCGCGTCTGTCCTCTCCAGTTGGGCCGTGCGCTCCCGTAGTTGATCCTCTGCAACCTCCAAACCCTCACGGAAAACCCAAAACTGAGGGTCCTGAGTGTAGAGTTCCGCCAGTTTCTTATGCTTACCACTAGCCTCCCAATATTTCTTCGATGCTTTCCTAAGGGCAACATTCTTCTTCTGCTCCTGTCGGCCTCGTTCCACCTCTAAGATGAGGGTCTCAGAAAAAGATAAAGAAAAGACATAATTTAAAACGACACGATGCCTCAGGGATCATGAGGGAACTATGAAAAATAATGATAAAGTCATACCTGCAAGGCAGCACCAGCGACTCGACGAGACAAATCCCTGTCGCTCACAGCCTTCAAAGACTTTGTCTCGGTAGCACCACATAACAAGGACATATCCACCTCAGCCCGCTCGTTGTCCAGCAACAGATTGTATCCCATAGGGGTCACAAACTAACGAGTAGGACCTATCGTCGTCATGTCCACCCGGTCATAGTCTTCCGGCGGCACGTCTGCGGAAGCAAGAGCCTGTTCGGGAGCAGCCCCTTCTTCATCAGCAGCCAGCCCGGTGACAGCCGACGTGTTATCATCCTCAACATGAGGAGAAGCGGAACCTCCTGCAACCTCCCTCAAGAGGGCCGCCCTCTCCGGTCGGATGGCGTCGCCCATAAGGACTGGCCTCGACTCAGGACGGCGAGTGATCACCTTCCTCTACTCCATGGCCACACCTTTTCCAAGGAGTAGTCGTCGCCTCTTTCGCTCCAACGACTCATCATCCTCTGAAGAGTCCTCTCCAACCAGAGGAGGTGGAGGCAAGGGGCCCTCTCTGAATGTTGGATCATTCACCGACTCAACCACGGGACGAGAAGTCCTGGGGACATCCGCAAAAGCCGGCTCTCGAATTACGGCTTCGCCTTCGAAACAAGCAACGTCGAAAACATCAACACTAGATGTTTCCACATCCGCTCGGTCACCCTCAGGGCAAGCAGCTTCAGGAATGATCTCTCTCACGTGAACCACATGTTCAAAACCGGAATCTGTCGACGAGGAAGTAGCGGCACAACGTCTCCTTCTCCACCATGCACTCCAAGCTGCCAACACAGTTATAAAAATGCATCAGAAAATGCGACGTCTAGTAAGATATGAGGCCGCCATACCCAGAACTAGTACTATACCTGGGAAGCCGTATTTTGTGGTGAATGCGACCCACGTCCTGCACTCCTCTGCGAAGGGGATCAACCGCCCCACGCAGATTTTAATGTCTGGCACGGACTGGGGTGTATGCACCCTTGCTGCAGACATTAAATATAATGAGATGACGAAAGGTCGAACATGTGTAAAGTAGTTAAGCGTAAGGGATAATACTTACGTTCGGCGTTCCATGCCTCAAGGAATCCGACAAGGTCTGACACCAGATCCGAGGTTCGGACAAAGAAATACTTTAGCCAGAACTGACGATTAGGCTTGTTGTCTGTCTCGACGACCAAGCCCTTTGTCCCACAATTCTTTAACTGGAGCATCGTCCCTCTCATGACCCCGGGACTATACAGCTGTAACAGATGGTATACCGTGACGTCTAAGCTGACCCTCTCAGCATAAGTCGTCAGAATACGACATATTTTCCACGTATAAGGGGTAAGCTGGGTCGGGCATACATTGTAGAACCGGCATAACTCTTTTGCCAATAGATAGATGGGGAGGCCACACCCCATTATAAATGGGTATTCACAGAAAACACATAACCCGTCTTTGTGTACGTTGGCAAAGTCCCCTTCGGCCGTTTGCATGACGACTGTCTCCGGAATCTGACAAGATACTCGGAGTTCATATAGGAGAGATTCAGTAAATGTGGACCTTTCCCATGCTGGGGTAGCCCCTTTTGTAGGGAAATCCCTTCGAACGTATAGTTCACGGGGAAGCAGGTTGTCCACGGAAAGAGGAACGAGAGGTTAGCGGGGTTTCTTCCCACCTCTCGAGGGCTGAGAAACCCTAGAAGTGGCCTCACCCTTATCTGTCCCACGGCGACGACTGCCTTTAGACATTGATTAGTCTTTCTATCAAATTCGAGGTATACTAACAAGCTACAAAGTCAATACGAAAAGCTGCTAAGTACTGCTATAAGAAAAGATGAATGGCAGAAGTACAAAGAACTTTTTGTAATGATCCAAAGAATGGAAAGTCTTGAAATCCCTCACTATTTATAACGGGCCAGTATACGGGATTCGAAGAGGTTAGTATCATAAAATGAGGTGGGAAACCGAAATGTCAAATCACCTTTTGGCCTGCCTCGGGAGCAGCTGCAATCATGACGCATGTCGTCAGCAAACGACGGTTCAAAAGAACATGCCACGTATGCACACGCGGATAGATTCGAGACAGGTCGACTTTTTCCACCCATTGCAGATATATGTCGAATATATCTCCAACAGGCGGAGGGACTAACTATATGGGGTCGAATCAGATAGGATCAATATGAGTCGAGTACACCTCCCTATACGGCCACAGATGTCAAGTATACCTTCCTCCACGCCCCTACGACGAGAGGGAGTACGCCCCCAACTATAAAGGTGTATTGGCAAACTCGCCCGTATAGGCATCCCATCCCCTCTGCCTATTTTCGTTTTTGTAATAACAGTAGTTCTGGAATAAAGTAATGTGTTGGCGAGGGGGCCTTCCTTCTATATAAGGAAAGGCCTCCCTCATTTATAAGACAAGTGTTATTATTCATTAATAATACAACCTTTATCGATCATTTTCTCTCTATCTCATTTCTCTATTGTTGGCTAGCTTTAACATTTCAATAAATTCTCTTGCGATTTCACTAGAACAATCGACATACAAATCATAGATTTGTCCTTGAATATAAAAGTATTAAAACATAGAATGAGGTTATAGAGGTTTGAACTCAAGTCCTTTACTACAAATCTTGAGGCTTTGACTTGATAAGCTAGGCGCCACTTTGTGATAAGTGGTGTCACTTATTTAATATTATCGTTTTTCTTGTTTTTTCATTTGAATTACATATAAATAATTAGTAAATATTTTTGATGAAGCGGTGTCACGTGACACCGCTTGGGTAAGCTAAATCCGCCCCTGAGGGTTAGTGTACCATCGAAAAACCCAGGGGAAGTGCCAAACATGGAACCGGTTGAAGTTAGTTCGCACATCGCTTTGAATGCATATTTAGGCACAGACCCCGAAGGAAATATACACAAGAAAGCCCGATCTAGTGGCCAAAGAACACAAGGAATGAGAGATGGGTGAGTCAGCCTCCAAGTAATATTCGAGATGTTGCAAGCTCAGCAAATCACCATTGCTCAACTTCAGAGTCAGAATAAAAATTCAATACAGCTGAACCAGTAAACACTCGGCGTACTGAACCATCACTAGAAAGGCTCGATGAAAGTGGCCCAAGGACTGACTCCGCGATTATGAGAATGCTCGAAGAGCTAACCAAGAGGATCGAGTCTGGGGAAAATAAAATTGAAAATAATGACAAAAAGATGGAGACCTACAACTCCCATGTTGGCTAGATACTGGGGTCACCTCAAGTTTTGAAAGGTTTAGACACCAAAAAGAACATATAAAAACTATTCCCTCTAAGTGCGGCTCTGATGCCCATTCCCAAAAACGTTCGCATGCCCGATATACCCAAATATATTGGAACAACCGACCCCAATGAGAATATTACTTCATACACTTGCAGAATGAAAGGAAATGATTTGAGTGACGATAAGATCGAAGAAGTCTTGTTGAAAAAGTTTGGAGAAACATTGTCGAAGTGAGCTATGATTTGGTATTGTAACATAGCTCCTAACTTTATTGACTCATTTGCTCTGTTAGCAAATGTTTTGTGAAAGCACACGCAGGGGCCATAAAAGTGGCCACGAGGAAATCAGATGTCTTCAAGATAAAATAAAGGAACGACGAGATGCTAAGGGAGTTCGTGTCCAGGTTTTAGATGGAAACTATCACACCTCCCTTTTTTCACATACATGTACGTAATGTGCCGCTGTTTACTACTACACCTCGGGAAGAGATATAATAATAATCAGGGAAGGAGTTTTTTCACTTAAAGGACAGTCGGAACGGGATCAATTTATTTAATTATTTAGAGTCGCCACTTGGGAAAATAATGGTGTCCCAAGTCACCGGTTTAATCCCGAACCGAGTAAAATTATGACTCTGTAATACAGTCTGCAAAACTAGAAACCTGGATAAGGAATTCTGTTAACCCAGGAGAATGTGTTAGGCACTCCCAGATTCCGTGGTTTTAGCACGGTCGCTCAACTGCAATTTTTTGCTTTTATCTGATTTCCTTATATATTTTAATTAAGCGCTTTTAATGTTCCAATTTTCAATTTTAGAAGAATTGCGACGTCACGAAAACACATTTCGAGTCACACCGCAACCGGTACGCCTGTGACTTTAATGTATTTCAGTTTCGCCGAGAGTAAGATTTGGGTCACATAAATGCGCACCCGTAATTAGGAAAGTAATTTTATTAAAGTTGTACCTAAAGAGTCTATCGTGTTAATTTTGGGAAAGACCGTAAAGTTCGCTAAACGGTCCTTCCAGGTCTAAGGATAAATTCAAGATAAACTAAAATGAGAGCCACGCAATTCGTCATTTTTTGTTCGGCACGACACACTTCCAATTATTTTAAAAGGTTATTATTTAAAGTTGTTATAATCGGGTTACATGTAATGCAATCCCGAATTCAGAATTATGCATCGTAACTATGTCACGGGAACCGTACCCATTGTCACAATACAATTATTTTTCAGAAAATAAGGGTAACTATTATTATTTTGTTTTCCCAAATGAAGGCTGACGTGCTTGGACGATTTCTCAACACATACGCAATACACCATTTTCTTCCAAATCTTTTTTTTACCTTTGGGTTTTTTTTTTTACCCAATAAAGTATACCAAAATAAAATCAAACTTTATTATTCGTGACTCTCTGTTTCCGTTAGAAATATAATGTGGCATAAACAGTGTGTCATCCTTTTTGGATTTGATTAAGTCTAATTCCTAAAGGATGTGAACAAGTTTCAACACTAACAGGCTTTGATTTTTCCCAGCCCTGACTTAACAATCATTCACGTGAACAAAACAAATATTCCAAATATGCATCTGAGCACTTGAGGTAAGAAATAACATACCAAACAAGATAAACAAATACCAAAGGCATATATGAAAATCTCACTTATTCGTTCTTATCTGAGCCTTATTTATTCGAACAGTTTGGATGCAGCTATATATATACAATTGTCAAGAACAAAAAGGGTTGCTCTGATGGTAAGCAACCCCCACTTCCAACCGAGAGGTTGTGAGTTCGAGTCTCCCCAAGAGCAAGGTGAAAAGTTCTTGGAGGGAAGGATGTCGGGGGTCTATTTGGAAACAGCCTCTCTACTCCAGGGTAGGGGTAAGGTCTGCGTACACACTACCCTCCCCAGACCCTACTAAGTGGGATTATACTGGGTTGTTGTTGTTGTTGTTGTTGTCAAGAACAAATTAACCCAAATTCAATACAGTAGAATTTTAAAACATGGAATCAATCTTCAATTTTAACAGAGAATCAGCTTCAATTTCCATTTCAACAGAATTTACATTGATAGGAATGTGTACCTCAAATCAAGGTAGATCCATTAGATCTAGTACATACAGCAGCAAAATATGATTTATTCAGGCAGTACAACAGTAATTCCAGCAGTAACAGTCAAATTCACAGCAGTAGCAGCTCAGTGAGATCAACAGTGAATAAAAACCAAGCAATTAACCCAGCAGATAATTTCCAGAACCTTAAAGTTATTTCAAAACCCAATTTCATATTCAAATGACAGTTTCTACTGATTTGTGAGGAATTTCACAATTGTTTTTGGATTTTTGATATGATTTTGAAGGTAAAAATAAAAGAAAATGAATCTGAAATGTTAATTTCAGATCTGGAACAAGTATTTTTTTTTTTTTGGGATTTTTCTAGGGTTCCTATGGCTAAAATTCTAAAAGAGACCTCTAAAAAATCAGATTGAACCCCCTTTTCTAAAGCTGAAAATACCTATTTATAGACCCAGAATAAGAAAAAATCTGAATTTTATTATTTCACTAAAACCCCTCCAATTTTTAGCTTGTTGCACAATTTAGTGCAATTATTCTACTGAAATCTACACTACAACCTCTTCTAGAATAGTCTACCATGTTCCATTTCCTTGGAATTCCGATTGTGCCCTCATTCCCTTTTATTATTCACTAAGATACCTTTTGTTATGCCCAAATTACCCTAAAAGCTCTATATTTTATCACAATTATACCAATTTCCTTTCCAATTGCACCCTTTTCCTTTTAAACTTATTACAAGTTACCAACTTCCTTTTCCCAATTTACCCCTACTTCTTAAGGCTTATTACTTTCCTAAATTCTGTATTTTATCCCTATTTTAACCTATTTTCAGATTATATTTATCAAATAGCCACAATTAAGTGACTATTGCTCAATTAACCAATTAGGCCTTTCAACTACTTTAAACTCATATTAATTCAATTAACTAAAATCGCATTTCATCTATAACCAACCTTAGGAAATCTTACAAACATAGCCACTTTTGATCTATTACTCAATTAACAAGACTCAGGAAATAATTTGATAGATGGTGAGTCTTATTAATCGAATAACTAATCGCCTTTGAATCTATTAAGTAAAACACCTTAGGTGGATACGAATCTTGCAATTTCAACTATCAACTTAATTGAATCTAAAATAGTCTAAAGTCAAATTCACTAATCGAACTAAAATCACTAATTTTCAGCTATAACCAATACATCTTAACTGTTAATCAACATCGAACTCACTGAACTTAAACAGATTACCAAAATAATTCCACTAATTAGTTAACCCACTTGAATTTACTTATGTTTCGAAACAAGTCACAAACCCAATAATACTGTTAAAACAAACACGAATGGAGATAAGACTAACAGAATGAACAATTCAACTAAATCTGAAAATTAGAAAAATGGCCGAAAACAGTAGTTAACAGAAATTAACAAAAAAAATCTACCAAAATCTAAAACCTAAAATTGTTAAACGATACTAATAAAATCAGAACATGGCCGAAACTAAAATTCACAGATTCAACAATCTAAAAAAAACTAAAAGCAAATCGAAATTAGAAGGAAACACAATCATATACAAGAATCAAAAAGAAAAATCAACCGAAACATCTTTTTTGTCACATAGGAATTAACAGAGTCGAATCAATTTATCACACAAAAAGAGAAACAAAACAGTCCAGTCAAAATCGAAAAAAAAAATAAAGAATAAGACACTTAGCTCTTACTGCCCGTTTTTTCCTTTTCTTTTTTTTTGTTTTTTCTTCTTTTCTTGATTATTTACTTGCTTCTTCATTTGTTCTTGCATTTTTCTTGAATCCGAACCCTTTCTTGAAAATTCGGCGGCTATTGAGTTATTCCTTGACGATTCTCGCGGCTTTTGACTCGATTTCTTTATGTAACAGTGTAAAGAATGTTAGGAAGAGTGGTGGTGAGGATTTCGGGTGGTTTGGGTGGCGGAGCCGTCATGGGGAGGTGGGTGGCGGTGCGATTAGGGTTTGTTGTTTGAGGGATTCGGTTGGGTTTTGAAAGAAAAGGATAATGGGACAATGATGAGGAGGAGGAGGAGGAGAAGGTTTTGATGTAACTTTTGGCCGGAAAGGTGGCCGGCCGCCGCCATACGCGGCGGAAACCTAGGCGGCGCGGCAGTGATGGTGAAGAAGAAAGAGATGCGGCTGGTTTGGAGAAGGAGACACGAAGTGAGTTTAGTTAGGAATTTTTAAGGTTTTTGTGTCTTAGGGTATATTAAATTGTAATAACACATGTGAACCGTCGGATCAAGGCTCATGGATGGTTGAGATTTAGATAGGATTGGGGCTTGGGCGGTTTGGGCATTTGGGCTGCTGGGTTGGGTCGCTGGGTTGGCCGATTTGGGCCACTGTCTTGGCCCAACGCTTTTGCCTTTCTTTTTCCTTTTGTTTTCTCTATTATAACTTGTATTTTTGTATTTATTCTCCTTGTATTCTTTTTGTATCTTGTTGTATTTTATTTACTTTGTAATTATTTGGAACTAATTAAAACTAACTAATTACCTTCTTTTTTGGCAATTTTCAATTTAAAAAGCTAACTATTTTTTTTTCTTTAATTTGTTAAAAAATGAATTAACTTCCTAAGAATGCAAATTTTTTTTGTATTTTCATCACACGCAAATAACACGCAAACAACTAATCACAAAATTCACACAAAATTATAAAAAATAAGGAAAAATCATTTATTTTGAATTTTATAGGAATAACTCATGTGTAGGGTAAAAATCACGTGCTCACAGAAATAATGAAATTACCATCGGTCCCCGATGACTGGGTAGTACAGACCTTTATGCAGGGTTTTAACGAGAGGAGCTCGATTGGTTCTCGACAATTAAAGTAGAACTTGATCGAGTATCCAGTTGTGATGTGGTCAGATGTGCACAACCATTACCAATCAAAAATTAGGGTTGAGGACGATTAGTTGGGAGCCTTATCGGGTTAAGTTCATCTAAACAGGTTGCGGCCAAGTCCCCGAGGGACATAGACCAAGATTTAACAAACAATGGTATCTGCCATATGTAGATTGTAGAAACAGCGGCCCAGGACGTAACATTCCTTGGAGCAAATAGAGAAATGAACGAGGTCAAAGTTCTCGGGACTCATGAGTAAGAGCAGCTTCGACAAACATACCAACCCCGAGAGGCTCCTTGATTATCAAAGTGCAGCTTTAGTATAGATGCGTCGGGGATTGTCTCAGCTATTGGGAGAATCAAAGACACCAAGTGGCCCAAACCTATATAGACCAATCCTTCTCAAAGAAATCCAAACTTGATGTGCAAGTATTATGGAACACATGGTCATCAAAGAGAAGATTGCAGACAATTAAGGGAATAAGTGGCTTATTTGTTCAACGAGGGCCACCTCTAAGAATTCCTAAGTGATTGGGCTAAGAATCACTTCAGGGAGACAGATGCAAGGAAAAATGAACAAGAAGAACCAAAACATGTGATCCACATGATCATTGACAGAATCAATGTCTCTCAATGACTTGTGTTCAAATGCACCAAAGTATCAATCACCAGAGAAAAACAGACTCGGAGCTATGTGCCCGAGGATGTCTTATCATTCTGTGACGAGGAAGCAGAAGGTATATCTCAGCCTCATAACAACGCCCTGGTAATCTCTATACTTTGAATAAAGTTCAAGTTAAATGTGTTTTAGTGGATCTAGGTAGCTCAATAAACATAATCAGATCGAGGGTCGTGGAACACTCGGTCTACAAGATCATATTGTACATGCATACCAAATCCTGAATGGCTTCAACATGGCAAGTGAAACAATAAAGGGAGATATTATCTTGCTAGTAAAAGTCGCGGGGACCATACAATAAACTAGATTCCATGTCATTGAAGGTGACATTAGGTATAATGAGCTCTTAGGGAGACCATGGATATACAACATGAGGGCAGTGCCTTCAACTCTCCACCAAATGATAAAATACCCAATGGAGGAAGGAGTGAAAATAGTCTATGGAGAGCAACATGCTGTAAAAGAGATGCTTGCGATCAAGGAAGTGGAGCCGATACTAAAGTCTTGACCTTAGAAAAATCGAGCACCAAAGGAAAGTAGGCGGCTAAATAGCAATCACAGCCCCCAACCTCGACGGAGTCGAAAAGGTAACCAAAGACGAAGATGAGGACTTCTTACTCCTTGAACCTTCATCGTTCCTAAAGAGTCTGATGCAACCAATTCAACTATCGAGGAACTGGAGCAGGTCATACTTTTCGAATACTTTCCTGAGAGAAAGGTATACATGGTAACGGGATTGATCCCCGAACTCAGGAAAACACTTATTCTCATTGATAATATGGATTGCTTTGCATGGTCCCACTTAGATATGACAAGGATCCCACATGAAATCAACACGCATCGACTGAGCACCGATCCCAGGTTCAAACGGGTGAAGCAAAAGAGGAGGCCTCAGTCTGAGGTAAAACATGCATTCATGAAAGACAAGGTAACCAAACTTCTTAAAATAGGATCTATTCAGGAGGTATAGTACCCTGAGTGGTTAGCCAACGTAGTTGTAGTTCCTAAAAAGGAAACAAGCTTAGAATGTTTGTACACTATAAGTACTTGAACAAAGTATGACCAAAAGATTTTTTGCCATTTCCAAACATCGATCGAATGATTGATGCCATGGCTAGCCACGAGACCCTAACTTTTATCGATGCCTACTCTGGGTACAATCAAATCAAATAAACCCAGAGGACCAAAAATAATTCATTTATAACTAATTTGGAACTTATTGTTACAACGACATGTCCTCGAGGCTTAAAAATGCAGGAGCTACATTCCATTACCTAGTTAACAAAATGTTCGAAGAACGAATAGGCAAAACAATGAAACTTTATATTGATGACATGTTGGTTAAGTATCTGCGTGCAGAGGACCATTTAGTTCATTTGCAAGAAACATTCAAAATTTTGAGGCAATACAACATGAAACTTAACGCGAAAAAATGTGCATTCGGAGTTGGCTCGGGTAAGTTCCTTGGCTTCATGGTGTCAAATCGGGGCATCGAAATCAACCCCAATAATATCAAGGCTATAGAGGTTATCATGACAGTAGACAGCGTGAAGGCCTTCTAAAGGCTAACAGGGCGAATAAGTGCTTTGGGTCGATTCATTTCGAGGTCATCGGATCGGAGTCACCAATTGTTTTCTTTGCTAAAAAAGAAAAAGCATTTCACCTGGACCCCAAAATGTTAGCAAGCGTTAGAAGAATTGGAACGATATTTATCGGGCCTACCTTTGCTTCACACCCCAAAAGTAGACAAAAAACTTTACCTATACTTGGTAGTGTCCGAGATAGCAGTAAGTGGGGTACTAGTTTGAGAAGAGCAATGTACACAATTTCCCGTTATTACGTAAGTCAAACTCTAAGAGATGCTGAAACTAGGTACCCTCACTTAGAAAAATTAGCACTTGCATTGAAAGCGTGTCTTGAAAGTTAAAACCGTATTTTTAATATAATCTTATATATGTATTAACCACCTACTCCATTCGAAATGTTTGCATAAGCCCGAGCTATCGAGCGGAAATGGCCAGATGGGCCATTGAACTTAGCGGGTATGATATCGTATATCAACCCCGAACGACCATCAAGTCTCAAATCCTAGCTGACTTCGTGGCCGATTTGACATCGACCCTCATACCCGAAGTGGAGAAAAAACTCCCGCTAAGTTATGGTACAACATCGGGGGTATGGACCCTTTTCACAAATAGTGCCTCAAATGTGAAGGGTTCTGGGCTTGGGTCTTGAAGCCACCCGCGGGTGGTACCATTAGGCAATCTATCAAAACTCCAAGATTAACCAACAATGAGGCCAAGTATGAGGCCACGATTGTAGTTCTCGAGCTAGCTAAAAGCTTGGGAGTGGAGGTCATCGAAGCCAAGTGCAATTCTCTATTGGTGATGAACAGAGTAAAAAAAAGTTTCGAGGTTCGAGAGGATAGAATGCATTTGTACTTGGATAAGTTACAGACAACTCTGTACCGCTTCAAGGATTAGGCTCTGGATCATGTGCCTCGGGACCAATATAGCGAGGCTGATGCACTTGCTAATCTAGGATCCTCAATCGAAGAAGATGACATCATCTCGAGGACTGTCGTCCAATTATCGAGGTCTGTGGTTTAAGAGGGTCATGTCAAGATAAATGTAATGAGTTTAACGTGGGACAGAGTAAACAAAAGTTTCGAGGTTCGAGAAGATAGAATGCATTTGTACTTGGATAAGTTACAGACAACTATGTACCGCTTCAAGGATTAGGCTCTGGATCATGTGCCTCGGGACCAATATAGCGAGGCTGATGCACTTGCTAATCTAGGATCCTCATTCGAAGAAGATGACATCATCTCGAGGACTGTCGTCCAATTATCGAGGTCCATGGTTTAAGAGGTTCATGTCGAGATAAATGTAATGAGTTTAACGTGGGACTAGAGGAATAAGTATATCGACTATTTGAAGAGTGCAAAACTCATGTCGGAACATAAAGAATCGAGGGTCCTACAAGCTAAGGCTGCTAGGTCTGCAATTGTTGAAGATGGAACATTATACCGAAGAATTGGTGGTATGCTTAGGTCCAGGGGACACCAATTATGTTCTACGAGAAATCCATGAAGGCACTCGTGGGAACCATTCCAGTACCGAATCTTTGGTCCACAAAATTATCAGAGCAGGTTACTACTGGGATATCATGGAAAAAGATTCAAAGGAATTTGTCAAAAATGTGATAAATATCAAGGATTTGCACCGATGATCCATCAGCTCAGAGAACAACTTCATTTAGTCCTATCTCTGTGGCCTTTCATGAAATGGGGAATGGATATAGCTGCCCCCTACAACAGTCCCATGTAAAGCTAATTTTTCTTTTGTGATTGCTTATTTTTCTAAGTGGGTAGAAGAACAAGCCTTCGAGAAAGTCTGAGAAAACGAAGTTATTGACTTTATATAGGACCACATTATACGCCGATTTGGGATATTTGCTGAGATTGTATGTGATAATGGAAAGCAGTTCATCGGCAGTAAGGTAATAAAGTTCCTCAAACCACATAAAATAAAGAGGATTTTATCGACACCGTACCACCCGAGTGAAAATGGACAGGCTAAGTCAACAAACAAAACTATCATTCAAAACCTGAAGAAAAGGTTAGAATAAGCAAAGGGAAAATAGAGAGAGGTTTTACCCTAGTTCCTTTGAGCATATAGGAAACATCAAAGTCTAGTATGGAGGCTACTCCGTTCTCTTTAGTCTATGGCTCCGAAGCCCTCAAACCTGTTAAAGGCGGGGAACCAAGCGCCAGATTTCAACATGCGTCAGAATAGCCTTATCACAAGGCCATGAATGCGAGCCTCGAGCTACTAGATGAAAAATGAGAAGCAACATTTGTTCGAATGGACACGCAAAAGCAAAGGATCGAAAGATACTACAATAGAAAGACCAACCTTCGACACTTCGAAATTGGGGATTTAGTTCTACGAAAGGTCACCCTCAACACTGGAGACCCTAATAAAGGGAAACTAGGCCCAAATTGGGAAGGATCGCACCAAGTCCTCGGAGTTGTCGGTAAAGGATCTTATAAACGTAGCACAATAGAAGGTGAATAACTGCCAAACAATTGGAACATATCATTATTCAAACGATACTACTGCTAAGTTAAGACTTTATCCTTTGTCCATTTGAGTTTAAAACTAACTTATTATAGATTTTCGATCAAATCTATAAAACGTACGCGATCTCGAAGGCACTTTTTTTACACGGAGACCTTATGTTTTAAATCATGCATTGCACTCTTTTTCCTTTAGATCGGATTTTGTCCCAAATGGGGTTTATCAGGAAGGTTTTTAATAAGGCAACAATTATGTGCTACCTAAGGAGAGCTCAACAATATCCAAGACTTCTTTTCAATCAACCTCGAATACTGGGGGGCATCACCCTCGGAGGTTATATTTCAAGGAGAATACTTCACACCTAAGAGGGCCTCGATAGGAAAAATTTATAATGGACCAAACAGTCAGATGAACCGTGTCCATATAGAATAGTCGAGCTTCAATAGCAAAACATGTATGCATGTATCAAATTATTTGAAGAAGCATTCCGTTTATATCAAAAACACTTTGTGTATCAAATAAGTCTTCTATTATACGAGCTCTACACTTATAATCCTATGGGAAACGGCTCAAGAGAAAAGCATAAAAGCACCCCCAAAAACTCTGTCATCGACAGTCACTACATCTGAGTCACCAAAAACTCGGACTCATAGGACCTCAAAGAGGAATCCTCTCGAAACAGAGGCCGAGTCCAATATACTCGGGGACTAACTTTTCAAACAAGTTCGAAAAATTATCGGGAAACAAGTCCAAGTGAAATAACCGAAAGCTACGACCATATTAAAGACTACGGTTATGTAAAAAAGCTACGGCCTGAATAATGAAGTTCGGAGACGTCCGACTTTCGCAATAAATCAAATGCCTTCAAACACTTATAAAAACCGGTTAAATTAGGCTACCCTTAGCAAAAGTAAAATATAATTGACTTCAATAAATTCAGCACTCGAATAATTTAAAGGCTTCGATAACATCAGCCCTCATTAAAACCTCAAGAGGTATTTGATTATCAGTACACAAAAAAGGTCCCGATAAGTCGAACCTTCGAAAAACCTAACGAATACAAAAAATATGCTAAGGCATACCAAATTTTCACTTAGTCTTTTAGCCGGAAGAGGGAAAGATTATATCTCCATTCTAGAGGCCGAATTGGCCCAACTTAAAGAGCCTAATGGCCGCACTAAAGAGCCTAAGGGTCAAACCATATAGAGTTCGAGACCCCGTTCTCACTCAATTCAGACTCAAGAGTCCCATTATTGCGAGCTCACATCAAATTGATTTAATCTTCACTTGAGTATTAATAAAACCTTAAAGGGTATTATATTGATCAATAAAAATCTAAGGGTTAATTATGTTCTGAATCTGAGTCACTACTTGGACTGATTATTTGAATTGTACAAACGAGAATAAAATAAAATTGAACACATGTTGAGGATAGAGCAAAAAAATGCTTTATATTCATAAGGGATGTTTTACAAAACATATTTACAACGCCTACAAGGGCCCTTGCACAAAAAAGAAAAAAAAAACTAGTATATTTTCAGGGTCACATCCCCGGAGGCGCCGTCCTCAGGAACTATATCCTCAGCAACTTTGTCTTCGAGAGCCCCCTCTTCCTCGGAGGCACCTTCCTCACATTTCTTGCCCTCGGAGCCGCTCACAACATCTTCGTCATCAGAAGATATAAGAAACCTGGCATCGATTTCCCGAGCCTTTTCTTCGGCTATCTCTGCAGTAATGTCAAACCCTCGGGCGTGGATTTCTTCGAGATTCTCCCCATGGGCTTGCCACTTGGCCAGATCATTGATCCATTTTCCCCGGTCGGAGGCCTCCCTCAGCTCCACTTGAACAGTTGCGGCATCTCTTAAGTACATGGCAATGGTCTTATCAGTTGTGGCCTTTGTCTTCTCAGCTCCAGCCTTAGATTGTGCAGCTTCGGACCAGGCTCTAGCAAGCTCCGCCTCCAACTCCTCGATTTCCTGGCTTGGGCCAGACCCTTTACTTTAATACCTTAAAGTTGAGTTTCAACTGAGTTCAATTGGACCGTAACAACTTCCTTATCAACAACAAGTTGATCCATGTTCTTTTTCCGATTATGGCAGTCAGCCTTAACTTGGTCTACCTTACTCCGGTGCTGCCCAATCATCTCTAACTTCTGCTGCAGCTGAGACATCAAAATATTAACCTCCGAGGTAGTAGCCTAGAAGACCATACTCTACTAAAATCACATTTACCTGCTCATCCAGCTCGGTCTCATTTTTTTAGCCTTGGCCAACTCAACTCGAATGTCCTTGAGCTCCTCCTCCTCCTGGCCATAAAGGAACCTCAGGTATTTCTCCTCACCCGAATCCATCCTTAGCTCGGCCTCACATTGGCTCAATATAGCTCTAAACTTGGCAATGGCCTATAAACAAGGTAAAGATGTGTTAGTCAAAGGAAAGGAAGGGAAGAGGAAGCAACACAACAAAAGTTAGCATTTACCTAGGAAAGAAGACACTAGGCCTCCTAAAAAAGGGTGGATGCATCGTTAAGCTCTGCAACATCGCCAACCCCGGTGGAACATTCCCAAAAAGGGTTTTCTTCAAGGATCTTGCTCAGATCAAGTGTTTGCATAACCCGAGAATCCTTTATTGTCTTTTCAGAGTAAGCTGGAAGAGAAAGTGAATGACCCACTGTCATGGCCCTGAGTTCTTCGCCTGGGGTGCTCTGGCTAGTTTTAGCCCTCTAAGTGCTTCTCCCCTTCAGTGTATTTGTTGAAGACTAAGGTATGATCTCGATCTAGGGGGACTTGACAGTTTTTTCGAATCTCTCTTCGGAGTCCCTTCATCAAGTGACAAAACATTAGGACCGTAGGCATTAACATCTTTGATTGGTCTTTTGGTTAGGGAATAAGCGTGGATTCTCCACTAAATTCTCTTCATCCTCCAGGTATTTAATGGATGAACCCGTGTCCACACGAATGTGTTTTCTCCTCGGCTTCTAGGCAGGTACCACCTCATTTAGGGAATTTTTGAGCATCGAAGTCCTCATTCTTTTATTGTAGTTCCTCAATTTTGGGATAGAGGGCCTATTCCTATCCCCGGGCGGATCTAACCTCATTTTGGATACATCTCCGAGTCTTACACAAGTAAACGTGAATAAGTTGACACCACCAATATATGAAAGTATTTGAAACTTGGGAAAAACACTTACCATGATTCTTGGCCTCCCACTTGCCCTTCGATAATTCACACCATTTGCGCTCATTGTAGGATGAGGTGGAAGCTAACTCTTTCACCTAATCCTCGAGGTCGAACACCCCGTGGGGCACCAAGGTAGTGGCTGCCAAAAAGGGTAAAGGCATTATGAAACGTGAAAGCAGAAATGAATAGATACTGGGAAAAATAACTCCACTTACAATTAAAGTTCTACCTCCCTGGGAACAGCATTTTATCCCTGGGGATGATATTCAAAGTTCTTACTGACAAACCGGCTTATCCAACCCCGATCTTTGGTTCATCATTACTGGAAAAGAGGGTTTTTGTTGTTCGGCATTGCATTTTGATAAGTCCTCGAAATAGCTAGGGCCGATACAATCGAATCAGGTGGCTGAGGGTGAATTCCAGCCCCTCGGCCTTCTCGGAAAAATAGCACATCATGATCATAATGCGCCAGAAGGAAGGGTAAATCTGGCCGAGGGTAACCTCATACATTTTGCAGAAATCGATCACCACCGGATCAAGGGGACCTTGTGTGAAAGGATAGGTGAAACACTTAAAAACCCTTCACATGGGTAGTAATGCTTTCCTCGGGACTCGGGATCTAAATCAGAACCTTGTCTCCCCAGCTGTTGTCCATTTTCATTGCTTCGAGGTTCTTCTCCAATATCAAACTAATGTATCAAGATGCATGCTCACAGTGGCCCGAGACATCGGGGGATTTTTAATAATGAAGTCTTTTTTAATTACATAAAGACCGGGGATGATTTCTTCAAGAGTCGGTAGCACCACCGATTTTGCTGGCTAGGAGGTAGAGAAAGTCAACGATTTATCTTTTTTGGGGACCGTTTTGGAAGTTTTAGCCATAATTTCAAACTAAAATATACAAACTGTGTTGGAGTGTGGTGTTTTTATAAGGACTTGGTGTTTTCCGGCGCTTAAGCAGGCGGTAGAAACAGAGGATTTGAGAAAGAGATGGGGAAATGAAAGATATATTGAAAGAGTAAAGCTCTTTACTCAAAGGAATAGCCTCATATTTATAAAAGAGCAACGACGGATCGACAACGCTAATACTAGCGTGCATTCAATGTTTTGGGGAAGTGAACAAAATGTGACGTTTCAGTCACTTCGAGTGCCTACGAGGATCAAGTCATTTCTTATCATCTTACTTTAAGAAATGCACGGTCTATCTGTATACAGTCAAAATCATACTCCTCCAATTTAGAGATCAAGTGTCTGTCCTAAGCACGAAGTCGAGTTCGAGCCTGGTGGATCAGACTCAAGCTCGAAGAAATGCGATAATCGGAGATAGGAGTACGAGGAGCACCGGGTGCAAGTATGATCGATCCCAAAATAATATCGTTATGGATTTGTAACAAAATGAGATAGATTCCTGCCACGTCCCCAAGATCATGGAGCATAATCCCAGAATAGGATTGTACAATTTCATCGTAGCTAGTTAGACAGCTGTATCAAGAATATTCCCTACTATAAATAGAAATATTCCTTAGGGTTATCCCTATTATATAAAGGGGATCCTAATCATTTGTAACATCATCCAATTATTGAGTTAAGAATATACTCTCTACCTTTACGCCTATTATACATCAATATTGTCCTTTAGCTTTACTGTTCTTACTTTATTTTGTTACTTAATTTTTCTTATTATTCTAAGTCTACCTCGAGGTCATTAAGCTCGAGGTCACTACTGTTGAGCAACACTTGTTTGATTCATTTATCTCTTTCGGTTTCTACTTTATATTTCTTGATTATAATTGGTATTGAACTAAATCACATATCTTTAAAATTGTTGAACTGTAAAGTTACCATGCCCTTTGTGGATACGAAACAACATACATAAATGCAATCATAGCAAGCCGTAATAATTCAATAACCATGTAAAAGAGATAATAATAAGCACTCCCAATTAGGGTGAGAAATGTTGATAACTTTTATTGATGATAATGATTTGGTCTGTCTCTCCGTGACGAGGTTCAGAGCCTTACAATCATGTTGTATCCCTTTGTGAGATTGGATCTTTCTTATCTGTTGTTTTCTCTCTCTCTCTCTCTCTCCATGGGGAAGAAGAAAAAGCCCCTTATGAGGTTTCCTCTCTTGGTATTTATAGTTGTGAGCTACATGAGCTGGCAATTGGTAGCCGAGACCACATTGAGGTCTTATCTTCTGGGTAGCGGATGGGCCATAGCCTTATTAATTGTGTCAGGCAGGGGTTAAGTACCGTTAGTTAAAAGTGGTTGTACCACTTATTAATCTTGAATTAACCAAAAAGATGATTAGTTTCGTCAGTTATTCTGGGGTCGAATTCTAACCCATACAGTTAGTCCCTCCGCTTATCGAAGTCATTCCTCCCATGAGCTTGATGAGCGGATTTCATCGACTGTGATCTAAAAGAATTGGATAAGGAATGGATAGTCGTTGCTCTGGTCGAGACCATGTTCTCTATGGTGATGGCTCAAATTTTTTAGAGTTTTTCGACATTACATGTCCGTATAATCAAGTCATTGGGTGATCAAGGTAGGTAACCCCCTCATCATAAAGGCGTATGATGCTGTTAGCGTAATTCGGGCGAGGTCAAACTTGGTTACGTCCTGATCTTTAGGTTTGCTTCGGTACGAAGCTACCATCGGTGATGGGAGATGGGCAGTATATAGTGTTTTTAGAGTTTTGAAAGACTATGGTATATTTTTCCCGTATCGACAGGGCGCTTTGATTGTTTTGGCTAGCGAGGCATCAATAGGAGGCCGAGTGGGCACTTCGTGGTGCTTATCATGATGGCGCGTGTCTCGGTAGAATTGAACCATTTGACGGTTAGTTATGCAGTTAATGGTGTCCATTGGATTTCCCAAAATCATTTATGTTGCCTATAAAGGTGGATTGAGGCATCCGTTTCTCATTGCTTCTTTATTCATCTGAGAATGAGTCTGAGGAAGCTTTTTTACTCTGCTAGTTCACTTTCTCCTTTCTCTTCTTGATTGTGATAACTCTCGTTTTCCCCACTGGATTCTACTCTTTTCCTTTCAACCAACCATGCAATGGCAGGTAGTTCTTCACGTGAAGCTCTTCCGATAAACTTGTCGGTTAACCCTCCGGCGATTGAAGGGTCACCTACGGCAATGGGAGGTGTTGAGCAGGCGGAGACCGGAGGAATTCCATTAGTGGATGAGATTTTTCCCCGGCCCGGAGGTTCGGCGATTGATTTTACCGACGATGGCGGGAAGGACGCTGTGGATAAATACCCACTGATAAGGGAGATTGGAAAGGACCGATTACAGGAGCAGGGGGTCACTCCAACCCATGCCGACATTGTCCTCGCCCGAAGCGAGGAAAGGGTTCACATAGATCGTAATGGATACTGCATCTTTTATACATATACCTTCAGGTTGGGATTCAGGATTCCACTTCCCATGCTGGCGGTGGACTTCTATCGCTATTACGGGGTGTGCCTGGGTCAGATCACCTCCTCTCTTTACAATTTACTAGCGATGTTCTTGAAGTATAGGGAACTAGCCAGCATGGTGGTTATGTTGCAGCACGTGCTCGCCTTTTATGCCCCCTAACGGGTTTAGGGCACCATGCTTCGGGCGTGCCCTCATGGGTCGAGAGCGCTAATTGCGGTGCTGGATTATGAGGTCGAGCCCCGCCCTTTCGAGCACTTCTTTTACATTAGGACCGAGCATCTAGTGGTGTCCCCTTTAGGGTTCCCGGATGCTTGGAACCATGCACGTGAGTTACTTTCTTGTGATAATCAAATTTCTTCCTTTATCCCTTTTTGTTTTGACTTATAAGTCTTTGGGTTCGTGAACGTTATCTCGTTGTTAATTTTGTAGCCGATAGGTCACCACCGACCCCACTAGCAAGGATGCATGGGTGGCTCAAAGCCGTGCTCCCTCATACTGAAGGGATTCACATATGGACGTCTATTTGGGAGAGACATAGTCGTAGGCCTGCCGCAGGTGAGAAGTCTATTCCTTATTTTGTTTGGTTTGTGATTTTGGGTTTTGTTTACCAACTTTGTTTTTCTATGATAGGGAGGGTGACCAGTGGCAGGGCTCCTCAACTGGCTTTCCGGCGGCCGGGTGCGGTCCCTTGGCTTCTTGCAGCACTTGCGCCATGCTGCGTACCGCGATCGGAATCGTTCGAGTCTTTGGTAGCTCCTTCCCCTCCACGGCCCATATTTCAGGATGAGGGGCCGTCGAGGACCGTGCGTCCTAGGGATGAATCGTCCTTGGTAAAGGAGGAGGAAATGTCGTTGATCAGGTGCAAGGTCACATTCAGTCTAGTTCCTCTCGCAGTAACTACGCCTACTCCCCTTTTGGTGATTAATGTGGATTCCCCTCCGGTAGATGCGTGGGAGGGTATGGCTGCAGTGCCTACCCTTGAGGGAGAATCAGCGGTGGAGGTTACCCCGGCTAGCTTGGGTCGCGAAGATACCACCTCTTCAGTGGCTCGATCGATATCCCACATAGTTGAGACGAGGGGAAGCTCCTCTGTGATTGTTGAAGTTGGTGTCCCGAGCGTCTCGTTGGCGGTTGCAGCTGGAGGAGGAGGAGAGATCGTGGGACAAGGGTTTGGGTCTGAATCGGATTTAGACCCGGAGGATGTCCGCATGTTCAGAGACGGCTTTACAAAGGTGTCCGTTCGTGCGAAGGGAAGGTCATGCCTTATTAAGGTTCCCACGAACTCGAATCTGCTGCTCAAAGGCTCGTGTTTGGTGTTGCAGTTCGGGTTGCTGTGCTCGGAGGTAGAGAATGAGTCGCTGAAGGATATCACGGACGTTGGGTTGATGAAAGCGGTGGTCGTGATGGGCTTGAGGGTACGCATTCGTATATTTGTATGTCCATTCTTTGCCTTGTTTTATTTTCCTTTTCAACAGTTGTTTTTGTTTTGTAGTCCTACTTGCAGGAGGTGGAGAGCACCCACCGAGCTAATGCTCGTTCGACGGTGTTTTTGCGAGTGTTGGAGAAGTACCTCTACTACCGGGACATGTGTAGGGAGATGTGTGTGCGCTTGAGGAACGATCCCTGTAGTAGGGCCCTAGTTGAGGAATTGGAAAGGTGGGAGCTTCAGGCGTAACAAACACTTGGCTGGATGAACGCCCTTGAAGAGCAACTCAGTTAGAAAGACGAGGAGCTCGAAGCCGGAAGGAGGGCCACAATCGAGTGCGAGCGTCGGTGCCTGGCCAAGGTGACGGAGGCCGCATCAGTGTGGAACAAGAATGTGGCTGCACGAGAGGGAGAAATTGCAGCCTTGAAGTGCCAGCTGGACGATGCCTCGATAAGGGCTGAGGTGTTACAAGGGGCTGTCAGTGCCGGCGAGTCCCAGTTATTGCTGGTAAGGGCCATTGTCGCCTTCAGGGAGGCGAGCCTCGAGGAGCGGATAGGTATCCTTGAGCAGGATGCTCAGGCTGCGGTGGAGCAGGTTGTGATCCTAGAGGGGGGAAAACTGGTGTCTTCGGGAGCAGGGCGTTTCCTCTGGCCATGTGTGTGAGCTTTGGGTTTATGCTGCGACCCCGTGGGACATATAAAAAAATCTGTGGGAGACCGCTATTGTGACCGAAGCTACTTTCAAAGGGGCGCTCCAAAAAGCTCAGGAGGCCCGTATGGACTGAGGTTTTGATGCGGCAACGCCAGGGGCCGATGATGGCGCACGTGGGAGCACGGGTGGCGGTAAGTAGAAAGAAGTGTTCTTTCTTTTCCTTTTCGCCGTTTGGTGTTTGTTATTATGGCTTTTTTTTTGTTTTTTCTCTTTTAATTTTTCATTGACCGGCTTTCGGCCTTATGTAAGCGGGGATGACCTGCAATTGTTTTATGAATAAAAAGAATCTGCCTTCCGTTATTCGCCCCGTATCTGTTTTGCACCTCTTGTTTTGGGTTTTTCTATGCATGTGTTTGAAGGGGTGGCTTGTTTTTGAGTTTGACTTCGGTAGGCATGTCAGTTTTTGATTGTTGGCGACTTTTCCTTCTCGACTCGGGGTGGTCGAGTCAGAATCGCTGTTTAGGGGTGGTGGCATTTAGCCTTAGTCCCAGTTCGGGTGCGGTCGGGCTACTGGCCATGAAGATGAAAATGCGTCCTTGTAGTTCGATCGAGGATGAACTTTACGTGTCTTTAATTTTAGTTCGATTTGGGCGTACTTACTTGGAAGGCGAGGGTGCTTAACCCATGCCTTGATTCGATTGAATTTTTGCTGAGTTTAGGTGGAGGAGCTCCGTCTGAGTTTTGGCTCAGCCACGACCAGCACTCGTTAAGTTTGAGGGCAAAAGCGTCTGAACTTATCATTCGAGCGAGGTCGAACTCGTTGAATTTGATGGTGAAGGCTTATAGCATGAGTCCCAGTTTAACTATTGTTGAGCTTTATCAGTATTTGAAGGCGAAGACGCATAGCCTGAGTCTTCGTTCAACCGTAGTTGAATTTATTGGCGAAGACGCATGGCTTGAGTCCCAGTTTAACTGTTATTGAACTTTATCGATTTTTCGGAGGCGAAGGCGTATAGCCTGAGTCTTGGTTCAACCGTAGTTGAATTTATTGGCGAAGGTGCATGGCCTGAGTCCCAGTTCAAATGTTGTTGAACTTTATCAATTATTGGAGGCGAGGACCCATAGCCTGAGTCTTGGTTCAACCGTAGTTGAATTTGGAGGCGAAGGCGCATAGCTTGAGTCTTGGTTTAACCGTAGTTGAATTTATTGACGAAGGCGCATAGCTCGAGTCTTGGTTCAATCGTAGTTGAATTTATTAGCGAAGGCGCATAGCCCGAGTCTTGGTTCAACCGTAGTTGAACTTATTGGCGAAGACGCATAGCCTGGATCCTTGCGTTGTGGGTATTAAGTGTTGGGGATCGATGGCCTGAGTTCCAGTTCAACTACTGTTGAACTTTATTAATTATTGGAGGCGAAAGCGCATAGCCCGAGTCTTGGTTCAACCGTAGTTGAATTTATCGGCGAATGTGTATGGCCTGAGTTCCAGTTCAAACGTTGTTGAAATTTATCAATTATTGGAGGCGAGGGCGCATAGCTTGAGTCTTGTTTCAAATGTAGTTGAATTTATCAGCGAAGGTGCATGGCCTGAGTTCCAGTTCAACTGTTGTTGAACTTTATCAATTATTGGAGGCGAGGGCACATAGCCTAAGTCTTAGTTCAATCGTAGTGGAATTTATTGGCGAATGTGCATGGCCTGAGTCCTGACGTTGGGGGTGTTGAGTAGTGAAGCTCGGTTTTGGTTCGAGACTTTGAGCAGTTTATGCGTGGTTTTCCCAATCGGGGCATGTGGGTTATTTTGAGGTGGTTCTCGGCTCGAGATATCTCAGCACCGGTTTTCGCTCGGGGCCCGCATCGGGAGTGTGGGGGATACTTCGTAGGGATCCTCCCTTGGGGGGACTTGCTCTTCCCGTTTGCACTATCGGAAATCAGAGAGAGAGAGAGAGAGAGAGAGAGCTTGCTCGAGCTGGGTTGTTTTTTCTTTTCTGGTGTTCCCTTTTCTTTTGGTTCTAGGAAGAACTACGCGACCTAGCTAGAAAATCCCCACAGACGGTGCCAAATTGTTCGACTGTAAAGTTACCATGCACTTTGTTGATACGAAACAACATACATAAATTACGGGCTAATCATAGCAAGTCATAATAATTTAAGAACAAAGTAAAAGAGATAATAATAAGCACTCTCAATTAGGGAGAGAAATGTTGACAACTTTTATTGATGATAATGATTTGGTCCGCCTCTCCATGGAGAGGTTTAGAGCCTTACAATCACGTTGTATCCCTTTGTGAGATTGGATCTTTCTTATCTGATATTTTCTCTCTCTCTCTCTCTCTCTCCCTTTTTTGGAGAGTCCCCGTGGGGAAGAAGAAGAAGCCCCTTATGAGGTTTTCTCTCTTGATATTTATAGTTGTGAGCTGCATGAGCTGGCAGTTGGTGGTCGAGACCACATTGTGGTCTTGTCTTCAGGGTAGCGGATGGGCCGTAGCCTTATTAATCGTGTGAGGCAGGGGTTAAGTACCGTTAATTATGAGTGGCCGTACCACTTATTAATCTTGAATTAACCAAAAAGGTGATTAGCTTTGTCAGTTATTGTGGGGTCGAATTCTGACCCATACAAAAATCACAAATCAAATTTAATTATTACCCATATTTTCAAGGTAAATAATGTATGAAATCATTTTTGATAGGAAACGATTTATTTTCATGAAATTTTTTCCAATGCGAATATTAATTAATTAGGTCATGATGCGAATGTGTTGAAAACTAAATATATAAAAAAGTAGCACTCAAGACCAGCTGCACGATCCGTTGAGTGCGACTCTGGTCGGTCTTCATTACACTATTGGTCCTACGTGCATGGTTGTGCCCTTCATTACTATTCAGCTTTTAATGTTCAATTAGAGGCAAATTCATTGTGGACGAATAATTTCGCTACGATTAAAACATTCCACGTTGAGTTGGGGAATGAAAAATTAATCTTGTGATCAATAACATTCCAAAAGACAGTATACAAGTATGATTAACGACTATCCATTTGGATAAATGTTTAAGCAAAGAGAAATTTAATCTTGTGATCAGCATGTAGAAAAATGGAGGACTATAATAAAAAAGAAGGCGACACAACAAGTAAAAGAAGAAATATGAGGTCAACGAATGAGTGGTGAATCACAAGGTCTTAAAGTTAAATTTTAATGGACATAAAAAAAAATTAAGATTATTTCTTTTCATCTATTTTAATTTTGGTGGATAGAGTTATTCGATACATATACTGGTGGAAAATAACACTCATGCTCTTAAGTAAAATTAATTAGGATGGGATTTTGACTACTTTACTCTTATTTTTGTCTTAATATTTAGTCCTTCTTCATTGGTATTTGAATAAAGATGTCCATAATTGAGGTATTTGTAGTATTCAAGGATAACTATTGCCAAGGGTAAAAAAGAAAAACAAATAATTAATTTTGTCTTAAACTTCTAAAATGACAAATAGTTTGAGACAACTATTTTTAGTAACCACGACTGATGATATAAGACGAAGGTGTTGGAAAATTTTACAAATATGGAGAGTAAACGATTTAGCTTGAGGCGTATCAAGGACATTATTCTTAAGGATATTTCACTCACCATAATGAATAAAATTAGGCATATGAATTTTTTCCAGGATTTAACAAGTCATTTCAATATAAACTAGGAGCAGAAATAGCAAATATTGAATCAAAAAACCAATACAAAAGAAAAAGAGAAGGAAAGCTTTTTACGCAACGTCTTAAACATCATTAAAAGCCATTCATATGGATGTTACAAATTAAAGGCATTAAGGCTGATAAAATAATCAGATTCAATTTGTTAAGGCCGAATTCAAGCTTATTAATCATCAGTTATAAAATATTAAAGAAATATATTCAAAAATTAGTACAATAAACATTAACATAATTTTTAAAAAATGAACCTAGATAGAAAATTTATTATATACTATATTTTTTGAGTTATAAAAATTAGTACGTTTTAGCAAGAGGGAGTATAAATTTTGTCGAAGTCGATGGACGTGACTGATCTTTCTTAACCAGAGGTTTCGGGTTCGAGTCCTGGATATGGAAAAATCCTTGATAGGGAGCGCTTCCCCCCCGAAAGGAACCCTACGTGGTGCGAATCCGAATATAGTCGAGCTCCAATGTGGATACCGGACACTAGATAGGAAACAAAAAAAAAAGAGACACAAACACCACTACGGTAACAAAAAAAACATTCTAAAGTGGAGAGAGTAGGTAAAGGTGGAACAAGTGAGCCTACACACTATCTTTCTAAAACATGTGGAATCAGTACCAATAATCAAATGTTGTAACAGATAAATTGGCATTTCTTAGTAATTTATTATCCACCGACAACTCTGAGTGTTGTTCACCAAGACGATGTTTAATTGTTTATGTATTTTAATAGTATAAGGTTGACACATAGTCAAAATGCACTAATATTGTAATCAACCCTAACCAAATCAGTATCTGATTGTGTAATTATGCCTATCTGAGTATAATAAACTTTTAATGAAAAGCCGAATCACGAGATTCTTCATAGAAAACTCTCATTGAATTTTCCAAAAAGAAAAAGGCAAAAAGGGTTCTTGAGATTACTTGGATAAGTATTTTGTCGAGTTGCTCGAATACTTTTTCATCTTTCTTCGTTTTTGTACATTGTAAGATTAACACTCTTTATTTAGTGGTATGAACAAGAAAGCATAATTAACACGTGTGAGATCCAAAATTTAACTTTCAATCTCTTTTATTGTTTAAAATTATCCTCCATGTAAGAGATCCTTCAGAAATAAGGCCAAAAATAAAAATTGTTTACTCTAAAAATTAGATAACAATTAAACTTAAGTTTTAAGGACACATAATTTCACCTAATATTAATTAATAAATGTAAAGAATGTAATAAAAATTAACAATAAGATAAAGCAAACCAGTGTTTGAATGGAATTCAGCCCTCGAGCTCAGATAGCCTCGAGTTGATTGGTATAATAACAGTTAAAAATATAATCAAGCTCATGAACAAGAGTATAAATTAAAGAGAAAGTGCTATATTGCTTCGATATCTCTGAATGTAAGTGCCCTACAAATGATTGAGACTCTTCTAGAATTCTAACTATGGTATAACTCTAATTACAGAAGAAAATCACATGAGTAGCTAGTTAACCGCCCTTGATTTGATCTGTTCTGACATTTTCACTATGATCTCCGACCAATCATAGATATCTTGCCTCTCTGTTATTGAGCAACATTCGATCTTACTCGATGTCTGTCTCATTTGGTCTCTATCACTACCGGCCTCGATCTTGACATGTATCTCGAATCTAGAACTCGTTACCTTGTCCTCATGCCTCGATCCGATCTATTACAGGATCGATCTTTGATCTTTCACACCAGTCTCGATAAATCGGTAAAATCTAATGGGCTCGATTTTAACCGTACACAACACTTTTTCCTAGAAGACATCTTATTGTTTGGATCAAAAGATATAAAAACTTTTTTGAACAAATCAATCAAATATGAAGGGATAAATCTTAGCCAAATGTAATCAATTCCAGATCGAAATGTTAATGACAACAATAATCCCGAGATGAAAGAGGTATGATAGATCTTATTAAGATTGAATATTGTCTTTCTCATTAATTGATGAGAAAGTAGATTCACATGTATTCTTTGGGATCTTTTCCCCATTTTCTAAGATACAAAGAATGGGCTTCTTGGTTCCCTTTTTTTCTCGAAGAATCCCCCTCCCTAGTTGAGGGCTTGTCTTGACTATATATAGTCGAAGTCACTTTTCCCGTTGCTTGATTCGATGCTTTTCTGTTACCGTATCCTAGTCGTGACTTTAGGTGTTTCCTTTTTCAGATTTGTCGGGTGTCTTAGAGGAGAAATGGAGTGAGCTCTGTTGATTTTCACCTCCTGGTTAAGAAAGCGGGGTGTCAGGCAACTTGGTCGTGATGATCAGATTTTGACCATCTAACCATATACAGTTATTCCCTCCATCTGTCCGGGTCATCCTATGTCAGACATGGCAGACGGATCATGTTCGTTACGAGGTCGAAAGAAATCTGACCCACAACTCTTCATTCCTTAGTCGCATTCTGTGGGCTTAAGGCGGAATGGTGGTGTCTCTTCAATCCTCGAGGATCGTTGCTACTGTTTCAGAATCGAGACGGCGGTTGGTGCTGAAGCATTGGTTTGTGATTACCACCATTATGACACACATTTTTGGGAGATTGAAACGTTTCGTGCCCTACCAGATCTGAATGGCGATTCTTGGGTTTCGTGCTCGAGGAATTTATGTCTCTTATAAATAGAAGAAACTTGTCATTTTATGGATTCACTTCATCTTTCGCTTGAGAGAATTCTTCAGACATAGCTTTTACCGATATTTTGAATTTCTGCTCATCTTCTTGCTCGCTAAAATCTTTCACTTATTCTTGTTATTTCTTCTTTTGGAGCGTTCTCTGCTAGAAAAAATGGTTGGTGATTTTCATCACGACAGCCTTCTGAAATTAATCCGGTATTGGAGAGTTCTGTTCAGGTTATCGGAGGGGCGAATGTGGCATATGGTACACCCTCCCTCTTCCCATGTTGGTGGTATATTTTTGACGTTTCTACGAAGTGTGCCCCGTATAGCTTTCACCATATTGGTACAAGCTATTTCTTATGCTGCTCAAATATACGGAGATTGCCGGTCGTGAGGTCACCTTGAACCACATGCTCAGCACTTTTTCTTCTCAATTGATTCGTGGTTCGATGATTTATATACGTCCTCAGTGGTCGAGGAGTCTGGTGGTCAAGATAGACGACAGGACCAATCGTCGTTTCTACGAGAACTACTTTTATGTGCGGACCAACCACATTGTGACGGACCCAACGGGATTCTTTGGGTGATGGAACTTCGCAAGTAAATTTGCATTTTTAGTTAGCGAAATGTTCGACCGTTTACTGCGAGTATTAAACTTTCCCATCTTTGTAGCTGAGAGATTTCCTCTGCTGCATGTCGAAAGGATTCGTGGGTGGGTGGAGGCCATTCTTCCCTATACAACGGGAATTCACACATAGTTGGCCTTCCATGAGAGGTTCGGACGCAGACCCCTTACATGTGAGATGACACCTTTATCTACTGTTCTCTCTTCTCTTTCATTTTTGTTTAGCCTCTTATTCATCGTGCGTCATTGGTAGGGAGGGCGTGGAGAACAAGGGCCCCTCAGCTAGCTTTTTTCCAACCGGCCGCATTTTCTTGCCCTATCTCAATATCCACTGTACGACCTTCCTCGAGGGCTACTTCAGTTGAATCCGCGGCGTTAGTTACTCCAACGAGGGTCGCTTCCCAGGACAAAGTCCCGACCAATGTCGTTCGCTCAATGAACGAGTCACCATCTACTAGAGAAGAAGAGGGGCTATCAAAGAGATGAAGAGCAAAATTTGAGATGGTACCCCCGATAGTGATTCATCTGGACGACTCTCCCTCGATGGGCTCTGTTGAGGGTGTTATTGCAGCTCCCCTTGTAGGGGCGAAGCTATCCGTTAGGGTTGCCGGTGCCGATGATCAGCAATTGGGAACCCCTACCATCGCCTTGGCTCGATTGGAAGTCCTTGTCGCTATTAATGATCAACACCTTGTCGTGGTAGAGAACTAGACTTTTGGGACTGCTGTTGTGACTTCAGACATGTCCTCATGTTCTGCAGTGGGTCGTGCCTCCTCTTTAGCGGCAGAAAGGGGAATGCCGTGGTGATTGATGAATGCGAGTCAGAGTCAAATCTGGACCTCGACGATGTTAGGATGTTCGAGGAGGGTCTTACTCGTTCGATGGTTAATGCAGGGGGCTCAACCCGTATCCTTCAGATACCTTTCAACATTAATCTCTTAGCGGAGGGGGAAGAGTTGGTGCCGCAATTCAGCCTGTTATGCTCTGATGTTGAGAATGAGTCCCTTCGGGATGTTCTGGATGTTGAGTTGAGGGATGAGGTGGCCGTTATGGTCTTAAGGGTAAAGTACATTTTGTCTTTTGCTTTATGCTTTTGCTCTTTCCGAAAATAATTATTTAATCCCGCTTTTGTATTTTCCAGACATACATGGTATAAGTGGAAAGCATTCGCAGGGCCAACATCCGGGCGAGGGTCTTCTTGAACATGCTGGAAAAATATCATAGCTACCGTGGTAGGAGTCACGAGAAGAATGAGAAGCTGAGGGAGGATCCCCGCAATCGGGCCCTTAGCGAGGAGTTAGAGAAAAGGGACAAGTAATTAATGCAGACCATCTGCAGCAAGAGCGAACTCGAGGAGAAACTTCACCTTAAGGACGAGAAACTCGAGATAGGTAAGGGGATCATAGTGGAGTGTGAGAACTTACAGGGTAGGTTGGGGTCGATATAGTCGGAGATGGACTAGAACTTGGTCAAGGTCGAGGCGATGAGCATGGAGCAGATGAGAAAATTGACCACAATAGAGAGCAAAGTCACTGGATTGGAAAATATTGAGAGTGCCTAGTCCAAGGCTTTGGCGAGAGCAACGGCCCTGGAGAACACTATCCACATACTTCAATCCGAACAGGAATCGAAGAGGGCGACAACTACCCTCAAGGAGATGAGGCTCGAGAAGCGCATATGTTTGAAAGATCAGGAGGCATCGGTTCTGCACGGCCTTGGAGGCAGAAAATAAGCGATTAAGGACTCAGGTTGAGTCGTCTTTTGCTGCCGTTCCTCGCCAAATGCACGAGCTCTAGGTTTATGCTAAAGCCCACTAGGACATATTTAAGAATTTGTGGGAGGCGGGTATCGTGGCTGAGGCGGCTTATGAAGAAGTACGGGCGAAATCTCGGGAGGCTCGCATTAACTATAGATATGATGCGGTGATGCCCGAAGCTGATGGGGATACGGATGTGGATGATGGTGATGGAGAACCTATTGGAGACGGCAATGATAGTGGTGATGGAGATGGCGGTGATGACGCTGAATGAAGGATATGTCCCTCTATTTTTCTTTTTATTTTCCTTTCATTCGTCGACTGTCGTTTATTCGTTCATTTTTCTTTTTTTCTCTTTGGGTTGGCCTGGGTCGCATGTAAGCAGTGGCGGCCCGCACTGTGACTTTGCATAAATAAGAGTTCTTTTCTTTACAATTTGCCTTGTATTTCACTTTTTATTTCACTAGTTCACGGTTTTAGTGTAAGACAGAGGCTCGTTTGATGAGTGTAAGACAGAAGATCATTTGATGAGTCAGAGGCTCGTCTTATGAGCCTCAATTTTTCTATTCTTCCAGTGGTTGTCGATCTTTGGGGGGGGGGGGCATTTTGAACTTATCAAGCCCATAATCGTTCGATCGAGGTCAAACTATTATTTTTATTTGGCGAATGCCCTTGGCTTAAAGGGTGTTATTTCAAACTTATCGAAATAGCAGCCCGTCGTCGTTCGATCGAGGTCAAACTCTTATTCTTATTTGGCGAAATCCCTTAGCCTTAAAGGGCTTTATTTTGAACTTATCAAAATGGTGTTCTTTCGTCGTTCGATCGAGGTCGAACTCTTCTTTTCATTTGGCAAAGGCCCTTAGCCTTAACGGGTGTTATTTCGAACCTATCAAAATAGCAGCCCGTCATCATTCGATCAAGGTCGAACTTCTCTTCTTATTTGGCGAAGGCCCTTGGCCTTAAAGGGTATTATTTCAAATTTATTGAAATAACAGCCCGTCGCCGATCGATCAAGGTCGAACTTCTCTTTTCATTTGAAGGCCCTTGACCTTAAAGGGTGTTATTATAGCAGCCTGTTGTAGTTCGATCGAGGTCGAACTTCTCTTTTCATTTGGCAAAGGCCCTTGGCCTTAAAGGGTGTTATTTTGAACTTATCGAAATAGCAGCCCGTCATCGTTCGATCAAGGTCGGGTTTCTCTTTTCATTTGTTGAAGGCCTTAGCCTTAAAGGGTGTTATTTCAAACTTGCCGAAATAGCAGCCTGTCATTGTTTGATTGAGATCGAACTCTTAATTTCATTTGGCGAAGGCCTTTAGCCTTAAAAGGGTGTTATTTTGAGTTTATTGAAATAGCAGCCCATCGTTGTTCGATCGAGGCCGAACTTCTCTTTTCATTTGGCGAAAGCCCTTGGACTTAAAGGGTGTTATTTTGAACCTATTGAAATATCATCCTGTTGTCGTTCGATCGAGGTTGAACTTCTCTATTCATTTGGCGAAGGCCCTTGGTTGTAAAGGGTATTATTTCGAACTTATCAAAATAGCAGTATGTCGTCATTCGTTCGAGGTCAAACTTCTCTTTTTATTTGGCAAAGGCTCTGGCCTTAAAGGGTGTTATTTCGAACTTACCGAAATAGCACTCTGTCACCATTCGATCGAGTCAAACTTCTCTTTTCATTTGGCGAAGGCCCTTGGCCTTAAAGGGTGTTATTTCGAACTTATCAAAATAGCAGCCTGTCATCGTTCGATCGTAAGTCGAACTTCTCTTTTCATTCGGTGAAGGCCCTTGGCCTAAATGGTGTTATTTTAAACTTATTGAAATAGCAGCCAGTCATCGTTAGATCGAGGTCCAACTTCTATTTTTATTTGGCGAAGGCCCTTGGCCTTAAAGGGTGTTATTTTGTACTTATCGAAGTAGCAGTCTGTCGTCATTCGATTGAGGTCGAACTGGCCTTAAAGAGTGTTACTGCGAACTTATCGAAATAGCGTGTTGTCGTCGTTCGATAGAGGTCAAACTTCTCTTTTCATTTGGCGAAGGCCTTTGGCCTTAAAAGGTGTTATTTTGAACTTATAAAAAAAGCAGCACATCATCGTTCGATCGAGGTCGAACTTTTCTTTTCATTTGGCGAAGGCCCTTGGCCTTAAAGGGTATTATTTCGAACTTATCGAAATAGCGTCCTGTAGTCGTTCGATCGAGGTCGAACTCTTCTTTTTATTTGGCAAATGCCCTTAGCCTTAAAGGGTATTATTTCGAACTTATAGAAATAACATCCTATTGTCGTTCCGGTTCCTGGAGAGTTGGGCATCTTTCATGGATTCCCACTCCGTTTTTTATTGCTTGCACCGAATGATGCAAAGCTGGTGAATACGAAGTGTTAATGCTTTGTTTTTAGGTACGTGTAGTGTATGACTTATCATTTTCTTATGCAACTCTTGTCGTCCACCTCAGAGATGTTACTGGCAGGAGGTATTTCAGTTGTGTTGAGGCCATTTTTGCTCTTCAATCGAAATTTTCCTGTGTGCATTCGTCTGTGAGGGGCTATGTGCTTGCATGGACAAAGAGTGGGAGGTGTGGATGAGATATTCTCCGCTCCCTCCCGTTGGTCCGGTGGAAGAATGCAGGTTTGTAACATCGTTTGTTTTGTTTAGTATGCGATGGTTGATGGGGCGAAGATTTCTGAGCCCGGCTATCTTGTTTGGCTCTTCTTCCTTCCTTGTGCTGCTCCCGTGTCTCACGTGGGTTGGGTTTTTCCTATGTGCTCCTTTTGATGAGCGATTGTATTTTTTGGTTTCGATCTAGGAGAAACTAGGAAATTCTCACTAAGAAATCTCCACAGACGGCGCCAAAATTGTTTGATTCAAAATGTATAATAACCTTTTTGAATAAATCAATCAAAGATGAAGAGGTAAATCTTACCCAAATGCAAACAATTCTAGATCGAAATGTTAATGACAACAATAACACCCGAGATGAAAGAGGTATGATAGATCTTATTAAAATTGAATATTGTCTTTCTCATTAATTGATGAGAAAGTAGATTTACATGTATTCTTTGGGATCTTTTTCCCATTTTCTAAGATACAAAGAAGGGCTTTTTGGTTCCATTTTTTCTCGGAGAATCCCCCTCCCCCCTCCCCAATTGAGGGCATTTCTTGACTATATATAGTCGAAGTCACTTTACTCGTTGCATGACTCGATGCTTTCTCGTCACTGACGTATCCTAGTCGTGATTTTAGGTGTTGCCTTTTCCGATTTGTCGGGTGTCTCAGAGAAGAAATGGAGTGGCTTTGTTGATTTTCACCACCTGGTTATCAAAGTGGAGTGTCGGGCAACTTGATCGTGATGGTTAGATTGTGATCAATACACTTATAACAAGGGGTGTCGCCTTTGCTGGAAAAATATTACTTAGATAGGTAAAAAGTTCTTTTATTTTTGTATATTATTATATGCTAAACCCTCTTTTTTTTGTAATATTTATTTTTTTATTTATTGTCACTCTGAACAAAAAATCTGGTTCGGTTACTGTACCTAACAAAAGAAAAGTTGGACTACTCATTCAATCACCACTATCAGCGGTAACATAATTTCCACTTTTCATGCAAAACATTCAGTAATATTATTTCCTAAATAATACCCAGAAATCTAAACGGCAAAAATGCCTGCTATTTATAGAGTTTCGAGCCGACAATATTAATAGGAGTACTGTTTGTAATTGAATAAAAATAATTAAAAAAAACAAAAATCTTATCTGTCAGCCAAATAATGCCATTTTGCATTGAAAGAATTGATATAAGCTCATCCTCTGTAGTCTGTAATAATGGTAACTGCTTAAAGCCGTCCCACTTACAGAGAATGATTACAACACGACGATATTACAACGTCATAATTAATTATCACAAAACAAACCTTAACGTTAACAGTGTACAGGTGTCGTGTCGTCTCCGGCCTATAATAACTTCATCCTCTTTGATTCCCTTTTCAGTTTTCATATTAATTCTTTTAAGCAAACTAATACAGTAACAATATACCTGAAAAGTGTCTGATTTTATTGTATTTTGTGGGTAAAGAAGAAATAATTTTGATTAAAAGCATCATCTGAACTGAAGCAACCGTAAAAGCTGCAAAAGCAAAACCCCAAAAAACTCAGCTTCTAAGAAACAACTTTAAATACTTACATTGTTAGTATAAATATTAGGAGTCTGGTTCCGGTGATACATGAGTTGATCGGAAAATCAAGAATAATGGGTTTATCAGTAATGCTAGTGTTTGGAGTGGTGGTGTTGCATTTTTTGGTGATGACGTCATTTGCCGCCAATGTGACGTATGATCACCGGGCATTGGTCATCGACGGCCAGCGTAGAGTTTTGATCTCCGGCTCCATACATTACCCTCGCAGTACTCCTGATGTGAGCCTTTCTAGCTACTTTTTCTCTCTCTTCTATGTGTGTGTGTGTGTGTGTTTTAGTTTTTATCTATTGTTTGTGTTGAGAGAGCTTTTGCTTGCTTTTTTCTCCAATTTGCATTTTTTTCTTAAAAAGATTCATTTTTTGTTTTGAAATAATATGCAGATGTGGCCAGACCTTATACAGAAATCTAAAGATGGAGGGTTGGATGTAATAGAGACATATGTTTTCTGGAACATACATGAACCTGTTAGAAATCAGGTAATTATGTTTGCTATTCTTTGCTTCTGTATGGACTAACAAGGAAAGAATGAAAGTTCCTACCTTTTCTTACTGTTTCTTTATCTTGAGTGCCAAGTACTTGATCTCATTGAACAAATAAAGTAGTGAATCTTTTTCCTTAGGTTTCTTTTCTTTTTAATAAATTTAGAAATCTTGAACTAAACAAAATCTATGTTGCTCGGGCTTTCCGAAAATGTTGCCGACCCCGTTGGGTCCTTCCAGAATTGGAGGATCCGACACGCGTGCGGGGATATTTTTGAAGAATCCGAGCAACATAAAGACAAATTTGATAGAAAACTTGAGAAGTGCATTTTGAGTATGTGATTTTCCATTTAAAGAAAAGAACAGAAAAGGATGGAAAATGGAAGAATTGATAAGATGAATACATTTGCAGTATGATTTTGAAGGAAGGAAAGATTTGGTTAAATTTGTGAAGTTGGTGGGTAAAGCTGGCTTATATGCTCATATAAGGATTGGGCCTTATGTTTGTGCAGAATGGAACTATGGGTAACTTTTCTTTTTTCCTATTTTTCAAATCAATTATTGCATTGTTTGTAATTTATTGATTTTGTTTTTTTTGGTCTACCTTTACTGATAATCAGTGGTTTCAATCTATTTTGAGACAGTGGGTTTCCTCTTTGGTTGCATTTCATTCCTGGAGTTGAATTTCGAACTGATAATGAACCATTCAAGGTTTTCCCTTATCCTTATTAGTTATTTTCCTCAGGATACTGGTTTTCTGACTTCATTAACATGAGTACTTCCTGATGCAGGCAGAAATGAAGCGATTTACTGCCAAAATTGTTGACATGATCAAGCAAGAAAATCTTTATGCGTCCCAAGGGGGACCGGTTATTTTGTCTCAGGTTAGTTTATCATAGTGATTTAATACACTTCGGAGTACTAAGAAACTATCCGATATTGGTTGCTCTTTGATATAGTTTGAGTAAAGATGCTTCATTGACCAAGCAGATAGAAAATGAATATGGCAATGGTGATATTGAGTCTCGTTATGGTCCTCGTGCCAAACCTTATGTCAACTGGGCAGCAAAAATGGCTACATCGTTGGATACAGGAGTGCCATGGGTTATGTGCCAGCAACTAGATGCCCCTGATCCCATAGTGAGTTTCCCGTCTTTCCCTTATGCTTTATTCATAGAAAAATCACCTTGAGAACTTTTGATGGACTACCAAATAATTTTGAGTAAATTAACTTTGTGCGTGCTTTGATAATGACAGATAAACACTTGCAATGGATTCTATTGTGACCAGTTCAAGCAGAATTCTGATAAGACACCCAAGATGTGGACGGAGAATTGGACTGGATGGTAATTCATTTGGTTTTTAGTCCTTTAATATGCAGGTCCAATACATGCTGATACTAATTTAAAATGTACCTGAAATTGCCCTTACTGAGTGAGTCCTCTCTTTTTGAATTGTTGGGAACATTAGGTTTCTTTCTTTTGGTGGTGCTGTCCCTTACAGACCCGTTGAAGACATTGCTTTTGCTGTGGCTCGATTTTTCCAGCGAGGTGGAACCTTTCAGAATTATTACATGGTACTGTATCAATTTCTAACTAAGTGACTCCGGCTTCTTTATCTATAGCACTCTACTGCAATGACAGCTGAAGCGAATCTTAAAATGATATTTACTGCCTTTGAACAGTACCACGGGGGAACTAACTTCGGCCGGACCAGTGGTGGACCCTTTATTTCAACTAGCTATGACTATGATGCTCCTTTAGATGAGTACGGTATGTTTACTCTCTCTCTTGATGGCTTATCACTTCACTTGCATACGTTCAAGTGTATTCTCCATCGCTTATATCACTATGTCAAACCATTCCATTCTTTGATTTTGATAAATAGCTAAAGCTAAAGTTTAATTGAGAAATGCAGGCCTTATAAGACAACCAAAGTGGGGTCACTTGAAAGATCTCCATAAAGCCATAAAGCTGTGCGAGGCTGCAATGGTGGCAACTGATCCAACTATCACTTCTCCAGGCTCTAACATAGAGGTATATTCAGAATGATTGTACAGATAACATTACAATTTCAGGAGAGCTTCACAGTATATCTTACAAACTTCGTTTTCTATTTCAGGTCAGTGTTTATAAAACTGGATCGGTGTGTGCTGCATTTCTTGCCAATGTGGGTACGCAGTCTGATGCAGCCGTGACTTTCAATGGAAATTCATATCATTTGCCTCCTTGGTCTGTGAGCATCTTACCTGATTGCAAAAATGTGGCATTTAGTACTGCAAAGGTTTGGTTCATAATCTTATCTACTTCGAAACTTAGCTATGTGCTTGTTGCCAATCAATCTGCTTCCATGAATTATCTGTCTTTCCTTCTCGATTTCTTATTGGCGTCCACACGTGAAAGTTGATAAAGTTGCAGTTCCATTCACTTTCTTTTCATATGTTAAAATTAAAGCAAGTACATTCTTTCCTTCCACATCCTATTGTAAAGCCTAGTGGATGATAATGCCAGATTAGCATTCTTTGCCTTGTGAGGTTAAAGGTTTGCGCATTTCATTTCATAATGGCCAGTCTGGAGGTCAATGGTTTTCAGCATGTGCTGTCTTTGTATTCTTTCATTCACTCTTTTCTTTTTAACAGTATATATAAAGGAATTAGAGTGCTTTCCAACTTGAAAATCTTTGACACACATCTTGAATTAAATGAAAAGCCATATCTGTTTACAGTTAGTTATAAGTTTGATTGTACAAGGTATTGACTCTCCGACATTAAGTGGGAAGAGCAAAAGCATAACAGCCTTTATCATTATTCTATCAAACCAAAGTATCCTCTGTAAATCTGCAACTCATATGCTACTAATGGGACCTGATTAATCTCTCAAACGACAAAGAGAAAAATGATACTATCATTATTGGTACAAACCTCCTGATTGATAGAGGAAATTAGAGTTGGAGAATTACATTTACGTGTGCTCTTCTAAGCTGATGGTTTTACATTTCTTGGTGACAGATTAACTCAATGTCAACAATCTCAAAGTTTGTTACTCAGTCTACGGAAGCTGATGGTTCTGGCGCATCCTTGTCAGGTTGGACTTGGGTTAATGAGCCTGTAGGTATCTCAAGTGATAACGCGTTCACAAAAACGGGTTTGATGGAGCAGATAAATACGACTGCAGATAAAAGTGATTATCTTTGGTACTCTTTGAGGTAAAAGCAGATAAATACTACAGCTAATTACATCATATCCATTTTCTTAGTTTCTAATCAGCAATCAGTTGCATTTCTAGAGAATATTCTTTGTTTTCACTCATGATTGTGATCTTCTCTGAAGTTCGTCAATCTGAAATCATTTCCAACTTTTCTTCCAGTGTTAATGTAAAAAATGATGAGCCTTTCCTTCAAGATGGATCTCAAACAGTACTTCATGTGGAATCACTTGGCCATGTTCTTCATGCTTTCATTAACGGAAAGCTATCAGGTAACGAGAACGAATCACGTTTGATGAATACATACTAGTTGCCTAAAACAAAGAAATTATACCGTCATAAGCTATCTTATGGACTGATACATGGAGTTCCATACATCCATAAATAAAGCTATAACGATTTATAGTAGATTATCAAAGTGCCAACTCGAAAAATTTGCTGAAGCATATTAAGTGATGATATTGCATTTAGCATGTTTCTTGAAAGTGGCAGATGAGTCATCCTTATGTGGATCTACAGATAGTGGAATAGGCACATTTTCACTGCGGTCTAGTATAAGTTTTATGGTATAAAGTTGCTGTACTTTGGTTAACATTTGCCACACTTTGTGATTGTTTGTAGGAAGTGGGAAAGGAAACAGTGGAAATTCTAAAGTTACAATTGATGTGCCTTTCACCCTTGTACCTGGAGAAAACAAAATCGACCTGTTGAGTGTGACTGTGGGGCTTCAGGTATGAATTTTGGTTTCTCCAATCAGATTGAGTGGAAGATTTGTCATCGCCACATATTCTCTGCTATTTGGTTCATGATTATTAACTTTTAATATCTATGAACTTCACATTGTTGTATGTTCCATTTTAGAAGCATGATCTAATACACACCTGGTATTTGACTCCAGAACTATGGAGCATTCTTTGATCTTAAGGGAGCAGGTATTACCGGTCCTGTGCAATTGAAAGGCTTCAAAAATGGCTCTACTATTGATCTTTCGTCAAAGCAATGGACATATCAGGTTAAGTCAGTTTTCTAAATACCATAAGATAGGTTCAATAGTATTTGTTTCCATAACTAGATATTTCATTTCCTTCTATGTTTTCGGCGAATCTCTAGTACCATTAGGTTTTCATTCTGAAGGATAATCGCACTTACTTTGCCTGTCATGTTGTACTGTGTCGGTCAGGTTGGTTTGAAAGGAGAAGAACTGGGGTTATCTGATGGAAGTTCTTCGCTTTGGAAGTCACAATCTGCATTGCCTACAAACCAACCATTAATATGGTATAAGGTAATACTGTCTTTTTTATTTCAGATATATATATATATATATATATATATATGCAATTTCAGGATAAATTTGAACATTTGCGACTAAGGCACATCAGCTATGTAACCTTGCTGGAACATTTGCGGCATAGCGAACAAAATATTCATTATGGTTTCATGCATATGTAATGCCAGTACGTGTATGTTTGTACTATTGGTGTAGTTCTGAATAACCAATGGGGATGCAACCAATTCCAATTAGAGAAAAAAATATTAATGAAATCAAACATTACGTCCCAAGAGAAAGGTGAGAACAGGAAAACAGAAAGAGCAGATGAGTACTGATAAAATAAAATTAGAAAGAGCGAACGAGCACATACATTAGGAAATTTCTATATTTCTTGACAGACAAAGAACCCATGCCTCTTGTGTGGTCTACTGTAATACAAAAAATAAGTGAGATGTCATTTCACAACATATGACTAATAGGAACTTGTTTGAAAGGACTTGTATGTCTTATTCTTTGTCTTTTCATATACTTGTGCTTGTAATTATCCTAATTAGTGCAACACTTGTCCAAATCTTTCAATAGTGACGACGAAACCACGACTTTTTTGTTCATTTAGGCAAGTTTTGATGCCCCTGCTGGAGATACCCCTCTTTCACTAGATTTTACTGGAATGGGAAAGGGTGAGGCATGGGTGAATGGACAAAGCATTGGTCGATTTTGGCCTACCAATACTGCATCAAATGGAGGTTGTACTGACTCCTGCAATTACAGAGGATCTTACAATTCTAACAAATGTCTCAAAAATTGTGGAAAACCATCCCAGCTGCTGTAAGTCTTCAGTATTATCTTAAACTTTAAGTCAAAAGTTTGCAGCGATGGTATCTAGTGGAACTTAATATCAATTCTAATTAAGCAATCTTGAAATGAAACTTTCATGTATAAACTTTTGCAGATACCACGTTCCTCGTTCATGGCTGCAATCCATTGGAAATGTCATAGTGCTGTTTGAGGAAATGGGTGGGAATCCAACAAAGCTATCTTTTGCAACAAGAGAGACAAGTAGTATATGCTCCCGAGTTTCAGAGGCGCATCCACTTCCTATTGACAAGTGGACGTCGGATGATGATGCACGAAAGAAAGTAAGGCCAACGCTGTCACTTGAGTGTCCTCGTCCTGATCAAGTCATTTCTTCAATCAAATTTGCAAGCTTTGGCACTCCTCATGGTGCATGTGGAAGCTTTAGCCATGGTCGATGCACGAGCAGCAATGCTCTTTCCCATGTAAAGAAGGTTAGATCCAGATTATTTTACAAAATAAACTGGTTAACCCCCACCCCTACTTTTTTTCCTCCAAGTAAAATATTTCTCTGATCAAATTTTAATTGCAACATCTTTACAGGCTTGTATTGGATCAAAACGCTGTAGTCTTGGAGTTTCAATAGATGAATTTGGTGACCCATGTGTAGGAGTCACAAAAAGTTTAGCTGTAGAAGCTTCCTGTTCGTGATGCATAATAGAACGGTTGGACCAGGCGAAAGCCTCTTACTGAAGTAAGTGTAGAAGTGGTAGAAGGTCAGATAAACTACAATAAATTTCAACTTCAGGAAGATATTTTATGGTCCCTATACTTCTTAGAGAAAAAGAGCACTTTGGCTTCTCTTGCCGATTTGATGATATCATGAAAAGAAGAAAAAAAAAAGTTGCCTCAATAACATTTACAAGTCTAAAAATATTGCCTCATTGATGTTTCTAGCAAAATATACCACATTCATAGATTGATATATCATCATTCATGGTAAACTCGAAAATTTCTATATGATTTCCGCATCCTTTATTCACATATTCTTAGTAACATATCCAAATACAATGAGATTTATAGCAATAATTTAGTTAACATACAATAAAAAAAACTATTGACTGAATGAAGTCCAGGACTACACTCATTCGTTAGTATCTTGAGTCAAGATCATCATCATATTGAGGCAACACTGGCGGATCTTTGGAACCTGCATTTCTTGCAGAGAGCTGAATGCAGTGCTGGTGTCTGATATTTATCTTCGCCACCCATGATTGGCATAGGCACCCCTCGCTTGACTGGACTTACATAGCCTGGCTGGTAAGTCTGTCCCAGGATTCCTTCAACATCTTTGGATAGATTGAAGAACTTAAATTGTGTCTCTAGGTGAACAAAAGCATCATCTGCAGGTATTTGATAGTTGTGAACCTTATTTTCTTTCTCACCTATTGGTACAACCTTCACATCCAATTGCAACAGTCCGGAAACTGTGACCCTCACACTGTTAAGATCATCTGTCCTTTCAACCACAACTGCGCTCTCAGCAGTTTTAACACTCCATTCAGCATCTCCATCTGTGGGGACATTAATCGACTCACCGTTCCACTGCACGATAAGAGCATCAATCTTGTCATCCCAGTGTGAAACCTTCTTTGCTCCTAGGACTAGTGTATGGGAGTCAAACATGACTGACAATGCTTGCACCCATGTGAAGTCGCGCTTCCTTCCCTCTGGTCGAATCCCTATTAGATGTGCATTAATGTGGAGGTTGTCATCTGAGACAATGGCAAAGTCAGTATCTTTTGCTCCATGGAAGTAGAACATCACCCCGTCGCCACCCACAAATCTTGGATCATAGCATAGAGAACCATAACCATCACACTTGGGCAGTCTCCCTGTCAAAAGTAGGGAAAACAGGAGCAAACTTTGAGTTCATTTAGAGGTTCAAGAAAATAGTGACATACTACAGTGTACTACTTTTGTTTCATAATTTTATTTAGATAGAGTTTTAAGTTTCATGCATTGATGGTGTATACACAACCAGGTCACTTATAAGGTAAATTACATGTGAATCTTTACGATAAGCATTAACTGATAACCTAGTAAAAATGATAACTAACATGCTATCACAGGTTAAGATTCACAGATAGTGTAGAAGATCGTTACATTGTCAGTTACACACACACACACATACATATATGTATGTATATGTGTGTGTGCCATTGCAAGAGAGTAAATGAGCATGCTTACACTTGCAAGTTGTTTCACACTTGCTGGTGCAATCAATATAGCATCCTTTCTGTTTCTTGTTCTGTTTAGGCTTCCTTTGTGGGCACTCTGTTGGGCAGGTGAGGGTTCTGTAGTAGCAAATTCCTGGAATGGTGCAGAACGCTCGTTCTTGCCCTGTACCTGGCAATGGATCCAACACAACATAATCAGGATTTTCAGTGACTGCATTTTGCTGCGTGCCATCGCCTTCGGTTTGAGCAATGGTGGCTTGTGAAAAGATGAATAAGAGGAGGAAAGCAACTATTAAGAACAAGTTTCTCCTCTCCATCTTTACTATTACTCTAGCTAGAAAATGTTTGTTGAAAGATTTTTGTTTTTTTAATTTCTTTAGACTGAAGTAGCAGTTATGGTAGGAACAGGAGTTGCTGGGGTTGATATATATAAGTGTGGAAATTGGACTTGGGACTTGGAGTTCGGCTTAATTCATGGGGTTTTAGCTTCTTTCACGTGATAAAACAACTAATGTTGCACAATATGCAATGGGCTATGAGTTTGACCAAATGAATAATGTCCTTAGAGGTTGTTCGATTGGCCACACAAGGTAAATAATTTCGACACAAGGTAAATAATTTCGACATATAATTTTGCTTAGGGTCGATTAGAAATAACCTCTCTACCTTTACAATGTAGGAGGGGTAAAGCCTGCGTATACACTACTCTTTCCAGATCCGTTGAGTTTCTTCTTGTTGTTGTTGTTATAAAATTTTGCATAATTAATTCCATTTGTATTATTATTACTAATCGGTGCATTACTTGTCTCGAAACCGAACGAACGCTATTGCGTAAGAGTGATAGAAAATAGAAAACGAGTAAAGTGTAAAGAGTTAATTTGAAGACAAATTTGTGACAATAGAAACATTCTGAAAAGATGAGCGTATGAGTGCATGGGCGGCACTTGCTTAATTTACAATAATAATTGCATCCCTTTCTATTTTAACTTAAGGAATTCATAAAAATCTTAATTATATCTCATTTTGTCACCCTTTTAATGAAATTCTAATTCGTCAATGATGTTTCTGTTTTCCTCCATTAAGAAAGCATATAAATTAATTTCCTCGTTATATTACAAGTTTTTAAAAAGTAAAAGTTTTTGTTCGCCCATTAATAGGCTTGAAGTAACGTGGAATATGGAATTGTGTAATATCTTTAACTTCTAGCTATGTAACTCCTTTTTTTTTTTTTTGTTACTAAAAAACAAATCCTATTTTTTTTTTCCTTTCTGAATTTATAAATCAAGATAAAAGGTTCATGATTTAGCCGAGCGTGCATAAATTTCTACTTTCTTTATGTGAGTTTCTTGCTTTAGAAAAAGAACCTTTTCGGCAATACAAATTTTATATATATGCAAGTAAGAAGCTTAGTCTAATTGTCAGAAGTGTTCATGAGTGCAGGACCTCCCTTACAGCAGGGACGGAGGCAGAAGCCGGGCTATGGATTCGGCTGAACTAAATAAATTTTGCTCAAATAATATATATGTATTAAGAAATTCGTTAAATATATGTAATATTAATTTAGAAACCAATCATTAGCACTTGAAATCGTTGTTCAAAAATTCAGAACTTATAAAGATAAAATCCTAGCTCCGTGCCTTAGAGTATCGAGATCACAACTTCAAGGATTTCCAGCCGATCACATGTCGATTACTAGTTCCTAACTATGAAAAAAATAAAAGAAAACGAAGTTCTGCTCTGTTGGAAAAAAAAAAATTGTTAACCTAATTATCAAGAAATTTTCTTGAATGTCAAAAGGAGAAAATAAATGCCACATAGCTTCACATGGACGAAAGTCAAAGGCAGATTATTGTAGTACAAATCACGCAGCATCAAATATTATTTTTAGATCATTGGATCTCAAAAATCTAAGTAGTAGCAGGACTGTACTTATTGAAGAATTAATTAACCTATTTATGAAAATTATTCGTAAGTTTAAAAACTGAATTAAATTATTAAAAGAAAATATTACTTAAAAGTGTAGTTTTGAGATCTGAGAAGGTTGTGCTTCAGATCCTAAAAAACCTACCAAAGTCAGCAGCTTAATGCTTGTAGAATCAGTAACATGGTTAATGCACTCCAACTTCGGCCTTTGTGCTGCTCACTCTTCAAATTAATGCTTTGCTTGCTTTCAACTTCTTTCTTAAAATTTTAAAAAAATCCCACTATCCTTCCATCCATAGGAGGACTAATTGTTGGAGTTACAACACTAACATCAAATCTAATACAATCCTACGGGGGGTTTGGGAGGATAGTGTAAGCAAATCTTGTTTGTGCATATAAATGGTAAATCAATTAGTGATAAGTTAAAGGGTGAATCTTAGTTAAACTTAATAAATTTTAGACCAAACAAAACAGAGTACTT